>JACMIG010000558.1:0-25995 GCA_014805385.1 Levipalatum texanum
TTCAAACGACCGCGACGCGCGAAACCATTTTCCGTTCGAGACCACCGACGCGTGCGGTCGATCTCAATTTTGAGTTGGTCGCCTTCGCCGAGGTTCTACGGCCTGGGAGGACATTTTTCGGCCCCAATTTTTATATGAGCTAACGCAGGAGATACTTAGCTACAAGCACAATACAAAGATGGAGCCATAACTTGAAAGAGACGCGTTTTATTGACGTGGCGAATTTTGGCGATCGCCAGCGATCGCCGTTGTTCATGGAGAATCGCCAGCACTGTATTACGACATTTCATTGTTTTTTGAGATGGAATTGGGCTCCCGGGGATACTCCAGTGTGCGATCCGTAGCGCTTCAAGGGTCCGCACGTGAAACGTCCTGCGCAGATGCTCAAATTCTGGAAATTCCCGAAACTATATAAATTTCAAACGAATATATGAGCAAAATGATGATCTGATCAATGGATGATCTGAAGGGGAGAGGAGAGGATGATTTGAAGGGGAGAGGAGAGGATGATTTGAAGGGGAGAGGTGAGCAATGAGCAACCTGGAGTATTCTTGGGAGTTCACTGGAGCAATGGAACACAGTAGAATCAGAATTGTATATGCATATTACAGGGCCTTGAAGGCTATCGTGGACGAGAAGAGGAGCAGCCTTCCTTTGTATCGTGGCGTCATCGGAATCCATGGTGTGAGTGCAAATAGAACTTATTTGATTAAAATATTAAAGAAGTGGGAGGAACTTTTATACCACCTCTTGAATATGAAGAATGTTCATTGAAAATTAAAAACAATTTCCTTCTACTCCCTTGTTCAGGACAGGACCTTGTTCAGGACCTTGTTCAGGAAGGGATGCATCGAGTTTATCCTGTTGCATCCATATCGCGAATGGTCTTCCGAAGAGGTTGGTACACAGCGAATTACACTCCAGCTAACCAATTTTCAGATTCCGGAAACGTCTCACTTGATTGCGGCCCTCGCTGAGGTAGGAGTATCTTTAAAATGTTACTTTAAATTAAATGCAGAACATTGGTTTCACTTTGCCCAGAACGGCTATAATGCTTAGTTCTTACCGCTGTACAATATCGAACCTTTATCTCCTCTGGGGGTACCTACTCACATCACTGCAGAACTCCGCGATTCGCGCTGCTCCGCGATTCCCGCTGCTCCGACCTACGCTTCAGCTCGAGAGGCTAAACCTTTCCTATCTAAAAGTACGTTACCTTCAGAAAAATGGGATGAGAAATAACATGTAAAATACAAAAGTTGCGCAACCTCTTCTGTGTTGGCCAGATCGAAAGGAGCGGTGTTTTCTTCTGAAATCAGGGGGGAGGGGTGCATTTATCCTTGCCTACAAATATTTTTCCTTTTTATTAGATTCTCGATTCGGATGTTGCGGCTCTCAACGAGGTTCTGCGACCGTGCACCACCTTCGACTTCCGCAGTGTGGACCTCGACGTTTCGCTTCCTACGTACGCGTCATTCTTTTCGACAAATTAAAATTTTTATTATTTGAAAATCGTTCTATACTTGGCATTTCCAGGCTGAAGGCCGTGGTTGCGAAGCGAGAATTGACCGTTCGCTTTTGCACCCTGCCGCGCTGGGAGCCCCATGACGACGTTCGTCCCGTATCGGCCAACCAGCTGATCGTGTCACTGGGAGATGAGGAGCGCATCGGCTGGTGGAATGAGTTGTGTATTGAAGTAAATGTTGCATTATTATATCTCTCCAGAAACTTCCTTCGTGTTTTGCTGTCGCTCTCGACAAGTGTTCATTTCTGCGCCCAGATGTTCGAGAATGAAAAGGATCTCTTGGCGCATCTGGCCACGACGGCCAAGTCGCTCCAGCTCACAGTTCATATTTTTTAGCATTTTTTAAACCACATTATTCGTGGTTGATAATTGATCTGACACTGATTGTGAGATCATTGAATTTCAGCTTGGCCCTGTGGACAGTACCCTCCCGCTCCTCGCCGGGGTACCGCGCCTAGTCTGCGGTGATGATGTCATTCATTCAGATGTAAGGGTATTTTACAGAAAATACCGAAGACTACAATGGTCTGAGCACGAATGGCATTCGGAATCTCATCCAGGTTCGGAGACGAAAAAGCAAAAACAATTGTTATTTCGTTGTAGGCGTACCTCGTGGAGAAGCGCGAAGCAACCGCTTCGATCGAGTTCAGTGGTGTTGAGAATGGTGCATTCTTCCCGCTCCAAGACGGATTCGTCGAGGTACGAAATATAAGAGGCTGCCATAAAAAAACAAATGACGAGAGAGTGTGCAATCCGAGAGACGCGGATTATCATTTCTCGTCATTTCTGCTCCGAGTATCCTTCCAGAATACGATAGCGACAGAAGATGAGCAGTGGGATCGCCATGGCGCTTGCCTCGTCGGGGATACCTTCCTCTTCACGGTCAGTTCACGGGACTTCCGATCAAATATCACGTAGGTTCAGAACCACTCCGTGTCCGTGCGAGTAACATGTACCGATAAGAGACACTATGGCTGGTTCAAGTTCGCTGTCAACAGCACGGTCGCAAGGGGATAGTAACGAGGGAGAGGAGGTGGAAACGGACAGTGAGTCGTAGCTGCTGTATTTATGAGCACACCATTCATTTCTCGTCCTTGGTATCGCCCGTCGACCGTTCGTTGATTTGTTTTTGTTTCAGAATTTGTTGATGTTGTTCCTGTTCGTCTTGTTCCAAGCACGTCGCTTCTGCGATAAAGCTATTGTCCGGGCATGCATGAACTCTGCAACAACATCTTCAAAACAGGGGGGTTGTGCACCCATGAGAATATTTGATTATCAGTATGCGACTGGACAAAGTTGCCATGTCCGTAAGTTGTTTAAAAGTTTAAATGCAGACTGCGATTCCTTGGCAAATTTCCAGATGGGCGATGCCCCGTTCGACCCCGTGTCGGCGCTGTCGTCATTGTGTGGGTTTTTTATTACTGGATTTGTTTAGCTTCCAGCCTTTAAGACTATTGCAAGTACAGCTAATTATAATTAAATTTTCACAATTAAGAATACGAAACAGCCTGGATTGAGCGTTCTCACACATGAAAATATTCGACTAATTGTCTGTTCCAGTCCCCGCACAGCCGCAGAAGATCGATGTTGCTGTATCGTCGGGAGATGGAGAAGGAGAAGAAGCAGGAATGAAGGACGGAGGTACGGAGTCGATTAATGAAGATTCTGGGCTAGAGCACTGCTCCCATAAAATTGTATTGTTCGTGGTTCCGTCGACTTCCGATTTATCCCAGAAGGAAGCACCATTTTTTTGTTGAAAATGATCAAACTTCCGTCCACGAGCGCAGGCCAGTACGCAACCACGCCTTCACCAAACTTTGCACGCTCCCGTGTCGCCTCCCTCTGACAACCAGCCGACTTTTTCATCTTGGCAACCTTTTGCGGGCCAATCGAGAACACTTCAAAAGGCATTGTTCACTAAAACAGGAGAATTGCAGCGGCTTGGATAATTAATAGGATTTTAAAATATAGATACGAATAATTAAACTATGAAAAACTGTTAGGAAACGTATATTTCAGGGACGCTCGAGAAGATGGACGCGGAGATCAAGCCATGCTGCGAAGAGGTCTGTGTTCTTTTATTTCTATCTTTATGTAGTTCTGAACTCGAGATCCCACAACGCGGTGATTTGAAGTGGCCATCCAATTGATAAAAGATAAATTTAGCTGAAAGGCATTGATTGTCGGTTTCATTAATGTTTGTTTCTATGACATTCTCGCTCCAAAGAATATTATTTTGAAAAAGAACAAGCTGACACATTGATTGAGTTCTTACACAACGCTACTGTGTATATCCCCGTCGTTCAGACGGTTTACTATAATATTCCATGTACCCTTTTGTAGGTGATTGGAGTGGAGCTAATACTGCGGAGACTACAAAACAAGATGAGCATTATGCTAGAGTACTGCAGGCAGCTATGCAGTCTGAATGGAGTCAAGGTAAGTGGGGGGGGGGGGGTGAAGGGAGAGTAGAGTGGGAAAGGAGAAGGGGATGGAGTGAGTAAAACGGGGAGGATTCCTGCTGCACGAAATTTGGGATTAAATGTTTCTAGTGAGAAAGTCTGGGATTTCATCGACGCTTTATCGGGCATCAAGCATACGAAATAGCATACTTATTCAGGAGGTGATTCCGCGCGACTTCTTCGACTTCGAAGACCTGTACGGAAAGGTCGTCTACAAGCCGGACAAGAGCATGCTCTTGTCGCGTGCCGACCTCGCACCGAGCGTCAAGGTGGACAGTGGGGAATGCGCGCGATGATTGTAGCAACTGTATTCGAGTATTTTTTAGATCTTCAGCGATTCCCCGCATCAAACCCTGATTCCTCGCAATTCAGTAGTTTTGACTTCAATCTACGTGGTTATAAGTTTTTCATTTATGTTTTTTTCGCGGAATTCCAGTCAGTTCAGTCGGGGCGCTTATTTAGCCGAGGCTGTCAGCATATGGAGTAATGAGAATTAGTGCGAGTGAACAATCTGCATGAAAGCAGATACTAGAGCTTCCAGACCACTAAAGACCTCATGACAGTTCGAACCTTTTTAGAATGCTTCCAATAATTATCCCCGAACCGAACACAGATCCTATCTCATTGGAATTCCATGCCTATTCTGACAACAATTCACATGGTTCTGAGCAATGATCGGAATCGCTTTGTATTTAAGTATCGAACGCCCAATGGGTATCTATCGATATAGATATCGATCATTTCAATTCCATCATTATTGAAACTCGGAATGGCGTGGTTCTCCCTGCGGATATAATTCAATGAGGGGTAGCAGTTGATCTTTTATCTCTTTCTCCACAATCCTTTCCTTTCAGTCCATCCAGGCAGCTCGCACCGCCGCCCTCAATGCAGACACGGCGTTAGACAGAATGGAACGGGCTCTCGGCATCCGGGGATATGGTAGGTATTGATTGATAATATTACTGGTAATAATAATATTTAGCAATAGTGATAATGTTATTTATCACGAGAGACTATTTTCGTCATTAAATATTGTTTTAGGCCAAATGCCCGGCGGGGCCACGGTGAATATGCGAAGGATAACGGCGACAAGGACACAGGCGATGGAGGTCGAGGGGGAGGTGAGGAGGGAGGGAGGGAGGAGGATTATAGGGTAGTTAGAAAGAGAGACTCCAGAGAAAACAGAAGCACGCTCTCTCCTCATTGGCTGCTGAATACGTTATTGTCAGTTTGCGATCACGTTTTGGCTTGCGATGCCTATAACAACGTTGCTAAACATCACAAGTTCCATTTTGTACTCGCCATATCATCATTCGTACTCTAGAACACTGTGCTACTAATAAGCGATTGGAGAACGGATGAGACGACGAGATCCCGGTGCCTTTATTCACCGCGACAACAATCCCATTGATTTCGTATCGATAACAACGCATTTTGAAATCGGGAAAAATTGCGATCTAATATTATAGAATTTGGGATTCTGATCTTTGATCTTTTTATCGGGGAAATAATTATTTGCCTGTACGATATGTTATTTATCTCATAGTTCGCTGGGTCTCTTCTCCATAACGAATAAATCCACTTCAGCCCGTGGAGGTTGACGAGGGAGGAGAAGAAGAAGCCCTCGGCTCGCGTCTCCAATCCAACAACGAGCTACTCATGCAGATCCTCGGGGAAGCACTGCCAGGAAAGGTTTGGCCTTTTCCTCCCCCATTTTACTTCCTCAGCGCTAATCGGAATAACTCGAGGGACGACTACAGTGCAACATGTTGTCTAAAGCAAACATAGGCTTCTATGCAAATCGGGGAATATTCCGTAAACGATTCGGCATCGCGTTAGAAAAAGCAGCCCTCCCCCCAAGCAGCAGCTAAGCGCCTGAAATAAATGCAGTAGTAAAATCTAAACTTTATGGTTGAGAATTGGCGCGTTCTCTTGATTTTGTTCCCTTGATCTCTTGATTTTGTGGATAAAGTAAATCGGAGGTTCACCTGGTTTTATTTCCACCGGATTCGGGGGTGCCTTCCTCCTGCTTCGGTCGCCGTTCGATGATCTAAACTTTCCCTTTGCAGGAGGACGACGCACCGCCGCATGCGATGTGTGAAGAAGAGGACGACGGGCCGCCACTTCTATTCTCACAGGTATGGAGGGGGCAGAGGAAGGTGGAGATGAAGGTGGATTAAGGGGGTGAAGAAGAAGCGAAGTTGATGGCGTAACTTCTGGAATGTTGGGCGAACATTTTGAGCAAATTATGGGGCAATTTATACCGAAATACTTTTCCCGCTATTCGAAATAGGTGCATTTGTGTTTGATGTGAATGGTAGGAGTTACTGTCGAGGCTTCTTAAAATTTGCCAATTTAATTTTATTTAGAGTGGTCGATAACCGTGAAAGCAATCCGATACCAGAGCTGCATTTAATATCTGCGGGAAATCCAATAAACTAATGGCGTCTCACGTTGCCATACCTTCCAGGGCGTCTAGACTGTTCAATGCGGCACGGAATACCATCAGTATTACCTGACCTATTTTAGCCCACTTTAATTATCGATTTATCGTAGTTCATTCGGTCGTATGTAGATCTCAATCAGAAGCGTTTCCGTCGTTTCTGTTTCGTTTCTCTATTCGCGCTTATTCTATCTGTATAGTGACGTTTTTTTCACGATATTGTTTTGCGCTACGTTGATACAAGAGCAGTTTTGTACTTGTGCACGTTGCGTTTTTCTCATTGTCATGTCAAGAATTCCTGCTTCACGTGGCTGGAGGTGCGGAGAGGGGGAAGAGCAGAGGGAGGGGAGAATAAGTGAGGGGGAAGAGATGGGGTAGAGGGGAGTGTTGGGAGCGTAATGGGGAGAAGATGGAAAGAAGAGTGAGGGAAGGGAAGAGGAGTGGGGGAAAGGGGAAGGTAGGAATAGAGGATGACAAGGGAGGAGGTCACCGATAAAGGAAAAGATGTGGCCCCATCAGGCTAATGATCTAGGACCAAGACTCCTATGGGTGGATCCTGGACGGCCAGGTTCCTCACTAGCATGTCCCATTCCGGCGTTGCAAGGCGTTTATACAGGGGTATTCACCTGCGTGGTCTAGTCACTACCGAAGGAGGTCACCGATCTGGCAGAGAAGCATCATATTGAGAACCCGTTGATTAGATGCTGCATCCATAATGCATTCTATATTCGGGGCTGTTCCCTGAATGGACACCCGTAGTATCACAGATCATAAAATATCTTTTTTCTCCATCAGTCAATTTTAGACATTTTTTCCAATCACATCAGACACCACTGTCTGAATCGGGACACTGTCTGATTCCGGAACACTAGATGCCACACAGCTTCACATCTCCTTCGAAATGTTCACCTTTACCGGAATTCTTCTTATCCTGCTGGGAATCGCTTCCGTCGGATATGCCGCTGGTTACTTTAGCTTTTCCTTTTCTTATTTTTATCTGTATCTTACAGACGTTTTGGTAGAGGGAGCCGTGCTATGCAACGGAAATCCAGTGAGCGGCATGAAAGTCAATCTCTATACAACTCAAACCGAACACTCCCGTGAACTGGGCAGGCTGATCGGGACCGATACAACAGATGATGAGGGAAGATATGAACACTACATGGACGCTTCGGTTAGATTGCTTCTTGAAGAATGTCGATTTTCTTTAAAGAAGGAGTAGGAGCAACATTTCAGATTACGGTCAGTATGGAAAGCAGACCAGACTCAGGCGAAAGTGCAAGTGCACTTTGGCCTGAGTCTGGAAAATAGGGCACTTTTGCCAAAATTGCCCCAGCTGTTTTGTGGTTACGGAATGTTGCTCCTACTCCTTTAATTTCAGCCTAGCGACTCATATAAGCGATTCCTCGAGATGGAGATCATTGGAAGATGCGTTGAGGGAAGTTCCTTACCCTTAATTTTCTCGTGAAATAATAAAATTTTGCTAATACCTTGATAAGTTCTGTTCACCAGGAATCAAGGGACATCAACGCATTGACGTTTTGCGTCTCACTCCATCCTTTGCAATTGTCAATCCGAACTTGTGCCCGCTAGCAGTCAGTTCTTTTTGTCTCTTCGCGTAGACAAAGAATATGAGATTGAGATTTGGTATATTTCTTTTACATTGATTCCAAGCCAAGTGTGGAAAAATTCAACCATACAGTTTTGATTTACGCTGAGTTATAGGGAGGCGGAATTTTTGCTAGCGGAACGGAAATTGCTTCAGAAACCTATGCACCGACAACACCATGCCGCGAAATAGGAAGCTTCACTTTTGGATTCGGTAAACGCAGTAGCAGTTCCGAAGTGCCACTCCCTACAATACATATAAGTAATTTAGCGGTATCCGAACTTCATGATTTGCGATCGAATACTGCTAAATCGATTCCTTGAGCATGAGGATTAGGATCCATCTGCCCTAGTGACAGCTAGGCTGACGACGAACCATTAGAGCTAACGACGACAAAACTTTCACCGTGTTTTCAAAGGAAATCCGGGATAACGGCTTTCGTTTGAAAGCGCTGGGATAGAAACTGAAAAGTCGTTGAAGGGGTGTTCTTTTGTTCCTCGGAGTATATAACGGCAGCAGGCTGCCACAGCTTCATTCTACTTGGAAAATGTTCACCTTCAACGGTATTCTTCTTGTCCTGCTGGGAATCGCTTCCATCGCCAATGCCGCAGGTTACTTTAGATTATATTTCCCTTTTTTTCATCTATATCTTTATAGACGTCAAAGTACAGGGAGCCGTGCTATGCAACGGAAATCCAGTGAGCGGAAAGAAAGTGAATCTCTATACAACAGAAACAAGAATCTCCCGTGAACTGGGCAGGCAGATCGGGACCGATACAACAGATGATGAAGGAAGATACGAACACTACGTGGAAGCCTCGGTTAGATTGCTTCTTGAACAATATCGATTTTTAAGAAAATTCCAGAATCTTTAATTTCAGCCTAACGACTCCTATCGGCGATTCCTAGAGATGGAACTCGATGGAAAATGCATTTCGGTAATTTCCCTTCCCTTCAATTTCAGTGGGAACGTTTCCTTTTCCGTCTCTGCAGCGAGAAAAAAATCTAACAAACTTATTTTTTGTGCGGGTTTTGAAAATGGCTGTGGACATGGAAAAGGCTCAGTCCAAATCTGCAATACCAGTTGATTCATTCCACTCCATACGATTCCCTTCTGCAGAGGTGCCAGTGCGACGTATTTCGAGGCTCTAATGTACGTCGCCAGATATGCTGGCTAAAAACTACGAAAGATGATAAAACGGACAAGAGCTTCGACTTGACGAAGGCTGCGGACGAAAACTTGGACTTGGAGATCTGTGCTTGAAAGCTGTAACTAGCTTCGATACTGCTACGTCGACCTTATAACATTGTGTCGTGATAAAACGGCCTTGTATTGTGGGTTGTGGCAATCACTTTGAAAATATTTATTCGGATCGCTCGCCATGCATTTGGGAGAGTGAATATTTCTCTCTGAGCTAAGTACATTTTGGGACCTCAATGATTCTTCGATTGACGTATAACTTGGTGTTATCCGGGCTTCATGTTCCCCTACTATTAACAAATCGCAACTTCTGTCTTACCCTCTGTCTTTGTGCCTGAGACGCTCAGTGTTTCTAGAGGATCCGGCCACATTTTCGTAATTTTGGAAAGTGCAGCCAATATTACCCTAGTAACTGCTGGGAAGAATGCCACTATTGTTCCGGAATCATACAGTGTATCAAACACTTTTTTGAACATTTGCGTTAATCAGACACTCAATCAGATACTTTCAGAAGTCTCCAAAATGTAACTAATTGTATGTGGTCTCTGATTGAATGTTGGCACCTAAACGTATTCCTCCCAGCGAAATTATCTATGTTTTTCTCAATCACACATCAATCAGACACGCGAATCAGACACTTTTACAATCAGACACCACAGCGATCGGGACACTGTCTGATTCCGGAACACTAGATGCCACACAGCTTCTCCTTCGAAATGTTCACCTTCACCGGAATTCTTCTTATCCTGCTGGGAATCGTTTCCGTCGGATATGCCGCTGGTTACTTTAGATCTCTTTTCTTATTTTTATCTGTATCTTACAGACGTTTTGGTAGAGGGAGCCGTGCTATGCAACGGAAATCCAGTGAGCGGAAAGAAAGTGAATCTCTATACAACTGAAAGAAGAAACACCCACCGTGAACTGGGCAGGCTCATCGGGACCGATACAACAGAAGATGAAGGAAGATACGAACACTACGTGGAAGATTCGGTTAGATTGCTTCTTGAACAACAACGATATTTTAAAGAAGGAGTAGGAGCAACTTTTTTGGCAACCACAGTGGAGTGCATTTGCCCATACGTCTAATGCAGACATTCAATACGTAGACGTATGGGGGAAAGTGCACTCACACTGTGGCTACAAAATTGCTCCCACTCCTTCTTTAAAAAATTCCAGAATCTTTAATTTCAGCCTAACGACTCCTATAAGCGATTCCTAGAGATGGAAGTCGATGGAAGATGCGTTTCGGTAATTTCCCTTTACCTTATTGTTAGAAGGACTGGAACCAACTGCGTGGTCTGACGTAGACAAGGTCGTAAGAAGCAAATTTATGAAATCCCAAAGAAACTTCTGCACTAACGGCGCGCTGAGCGGAGCATACAGTACGCGCTCAGTTTGCGAAATCGCAACCTTGTCTACCTCAGTCTACTCGTAGATCAAAGTTGCTGCCGGTCCATCTTTAAATTTGTTGTATAAAATAAATAAGAAGTTAACATAAAGCTTCCTTTTGCGCCTCTGCAGCGAGAAGGAATCTAAACATGGCTTTTGCACGGGTTTTGAAAATTCAGAGGCAGTGGACATATGATCAGAGGCAGTGGAGATCGGCATAAATCTGCTACAGCAGTTGCTTCATTCCACTTAATATAAAGAGACCGCCGAAAAAAACGTAAGGGTCGAAAGTGGGGAGTTGGAAAGACGAAAATTGGCACATCAAACCAGATTTCACCATTGGAAATTATTCTAAACAGATAGTTACAAGTTGTTTTTTTTATGTTGTCTGGGTATGTTAGACGATTGCCTAAAAAAAATGGAATTTGTAAAACAACACAATCTTTAGAGATGCGAGTGCAAAAAGCTGCACAATAGTGCACCGACAAAAATGTTGGCTAAAAACTACGAATGATGCCATGACCGACAAGAGCTTCGACTTGGCGAAGGCTGCGGAGGAAGACTTAAACTTGGAGATATGTGCCGAAGAAGAAGAAGAATACGAAGTGGAAGAAGAAGAGGAAGAAGAAGAAGAGGAAGAGGAAGAAGAAGAAGAGGAAGAGGAAGAAGAAGAAGAAGAAGAAGAGAAGAGGGCTTGAGAGCTGTAATTGATATAAAAATTCTTGCTAATACCGTGATTAGTTCTGTTCATCAAGAATCAGGGACATCAACTATTTGTCGGTTGTCGAATAACTTGGCGGTATCTGAACTTACATGTTTTACGAACGAATACTCTCCTCACAATCAAGGAATGCCCTCGAGTACTCGTAGATGGGGGTCTGAAGTTACAGGGAGCGAAGGTAGTCTGGAATATTCTTTTTTTGAGTGATGGAGGTAAAAGGTTCGTCCCTATCAGGTCTTCCTGAGGGTGAATCCTGGACGGCCAGGTTCCTCGAGAGCATTTCCCAACCGGCGTTGCTCAACCGTTCCTCCGGTGGTATTACCTGTGTGATCTAGTCACTACCGATTCCCATTTCTGGCACCTCGGTGGGGTGGCCGCGGCCGGAATTGAACCGGTCTGGGAGGGTAACCGTCTACCACTACACAAGTCTCGTGACTGATCATAGATCAATCAGTAATCATATTCAAGAGACCACATCCGCGCTTTATTCGTCAATTCTCAATGCTTCATTGTAAGGGTCAGTTGCCAGTTAGTAGGGTAGAAAGAGGGTCTACGTCTATGGAGAGGGAGTGAGGGTACAGGGCAGCCCGCCGCCTTCAGAGGTCATCATCGAAGGGATTCTTGCCAATCTTCTGCCCGGCCGCTTTCTTGTCCTCGGCAATGCGACTTTCGATGCGACGAGCCAGCCACGATACCGGGATCCTGAACGGAAAGCTTACAGTAGTCTAGACGGAGGATACTGTAACATCACATTTCTGAAAATGTAGTTGGCCCTTACCGGGGATCCTTGTCCACCTCCGTCTCGACCGAATCGTCATCTTCGAAGGGATTCTTGCCGATCTTCTGTCCGGCCACTTTCTGGTCCTCGGCAATGCGGAGCGAAGCCGGGATCCTGATAGGAATGACTTCCGTAGTCAATGGGATTACGGTAGTATCCAGGTTACGGTATACGCTATTTGGTAATCGTGGATAAACATCACGGTTTTCACAAAGTTAGCAAACAAAACGTGGTTACAGTATTATCGAAACGGGGCATCAGTTTTCTCGCTTACATGGGATCCTTGTCAGCCTCCGGCTCGAACGAATCGACAGTCTTCTCCTCATCGGGAACTTCCACCATCGTCTCACTCAAAGCAACCGTCATCCCATGTGGTCTAGTGGTTAGGATTCGTGGTTTTCACCCACGCGGCCCGGGTTCGATTCCCGGCATGGGAAGCTCTTTTGCCAGTCACCTGCTAGTAATGGCGAGTCGGCTGCTGTGCTCGCTGGCCGTGGCGTCGTAGAGGTTCGTCATGGAGGCGCGGCGGAAGAGGGCGGCGATGAAGCGCTGCTCCTCCTCATCCAGCATCGCAAACGTCGTCCCCGCCGGACGGCAGCTCAGTTCGTACATCCTGGAAAGGGTATACGGTAGGGCGATGGGGGTGAATCGCAGACTGAACCTCTCATTGAACTCGTCGCGATCCATGCCAGTGCATCCGTGGTATAGGGCCATCTGTTGCTGAGGCGCGGGAGGAGCCTCCTCCTCCTCCTTCGGTGCCTCCGCGATGAGCTTCGGGATCCTGAATCGAATGTCCATATTACGGTAGCAGCTCGGTCATTAAAATGCGGTGCATTCCCATGGAAAACATGGGTAATGGCAGCCGTTGATCTACCATCTCGCAGAGTTACAAATGGATGACGGTAATTATCGCACTTGCTCTTCTTCGTCTTCTTCAGCTTGGTCTTCTTGAGCAGCTTGCTCGAGACATACTTGCGAATCAACGGAGTCACTCCATCTGCAATTTGTTGTTCCACGTGAAACGCGCGTGCCGCTCATGAATCCCGTAAATTCAAAGACCGTGGCAGCTCTTGATCTACCACCATTTTATTTACAAAGTGGATTTGGAGCACTTCCGAGGTAATCACTAAATATACGAAGGTAGATCAAAAGCAGCTCTATCCCACGGTACCGCGGGAATCTGGCTCGACCATACCCAAATTGCGGTTCTTGATCGTCTCGACGGCAGTCAGCAGGGCATCGCGCCACTTGTCAATCTTCTCATTGTTCAGGACGAGGTTGAGGGTGCCGAAGGCGAAGCGGACCTTGACCCGGCAGCGAGTCTGTAAAGTTCGACCGTCTGTGTATTAGCAAACCAGTCGGACTCGGCACCGCTTCGCGGCACCGACTTCGACTGGATACACCTCAAAATTGGGTAATTAAACCGGTATGACGTCACAGCCCCGCCCCCTACCTCAAACTTGGGTAATTAAACCGGTGACGTCACAGGAGTGAGGGGAAGAGCGATTGCACAATATTGTGCAATCGATGACGTCACGGGTGTAACAAACACACACAACGCGATTATTAAGGTAAATGATGGGGGGGGGGGATCTATTTCACGGATACACCATTCTACTACACGGTCGGTAATTCGCGGATTCCCCCACAATCTTCTGTCCATCGACGGTGATCGCGTCCGAGTTCGTGCGGAATTCCTTGGCAGTCCGAAGGTCGAGCACGAACCCTGAAATAAGAATTCAGGTTACGGTGTTTATGGGAAGTTGCAGATTTTGCTACCGTAATCCTTCTTTTCGTTGTGGAACCAACTACCGTAGCCCAAACATACGTGATCGAACCAAACTATTTTAAGCCAAACATTAGTGGTGAAACCAAATTACTGTATCCCTTAAATTCTTGATGTGGCCAAATTACCGTAACCCAAACATTCGTGGTGGGACCCCAAATCACCTTGGTCCTCGCTCGTGTAGATGAGGAAGTGGCCGCGGCGCGTGAGGACGCACTGGCGAGACTCGAGGGGAAGGATGCGGTCGAAGAGCCAGCCCTGCAAAGGATTACTGTATTACTGTACGATTACAGTAGAGTGGGAGTACGGTAGTCGAGGTAGATGAGATTGGGAAAAATGTTGGAGTACTGTATCTTTAGGAAGCAGTGACCGTTGAGTTCAATGTAGATCTGCCGGTATTTAATCTTTTCACAGTATCTATGAATCACGCCTTTTGCATGGGTTATTGTAGCCTGGTTCGAAAGTACGGAATCCACAAAATACAGTATTCTAAGATGGGCGTGATGTACCTTGTGGCGGAGGTATAGGAGGACGGGTCCTTCGATGTCGCGATCTCCACTGCACACGCGCCACTTCTTCCAGTTCGGCATTTCGTGGGGCTGAAGAGGGTTACGGTAGTCTATCATAACGTGAGCCAACAGAGGTTGACACACATTTAGTGCTGAAGCACTTCCTTACCTTGGCGAGGCTGCTGGAGACGACGAAGTTGGCCATGCGAATCTGCTGGGGCGCGGCGGGCGGGACGGGGGATGTCATTGTCTGAAGGATACGGTAGGTCAAAGCCAAGGGTACGGTAGACCATTGTCAGCGGTACGGTAGGTCAGATTCAGGGGGGGGGGGCGGTAGCTCAGGTTCTAGAGTACGGTAGGTCAGAGTCAAGGGTACGGTAGGTCATAGTCAATGGTTCGGTAGGCCAGAGTCAAGGATATGGTAGGTCAGAGTCAAGGGTATGGTAGGTCAGATTCAAGGGTACGGTAGGTCATAGTCAAGGGTACGGTGGGCCATAGTCAAGGGTATGGTACATAGGTCAGAGTCAAGGGTACGGTAGGTCATAGTCAAGGGTACGGTAGGTCAGAGTCAATGGTGCGGTATGCCAGAGCCAAGGTTACGGTAGGTTAGAGTCAAGGGTACTGTAGGTCAGAGTCAGGGGAACGGAAGGTCAGATTCAAGGGAATGTTTGGCCAAAGGAATGAAGTCTCACCGTCAGTAAGTAGAGAGGAGGAGAAGTCAGGACGGAAGACGGGGAAGAGAATGAGAAGTCTCGGCGACGAAACGCCTAACATCGACATTTCTAGACAGTGGCAAAAATTACGAGATGCAAACATGGTGATAAAAATCATATTGGTATGTTCGCGAGATGCTAATTGCAGATGTAAAACTTTTTTTGTGAATTCCGAGAGCTGGAAAAGCTCTTTTATTTACCCCAAGTTCAAGAATTGTTTATGTTTTGATTTTTGATAAAGAAGATCAATCGATACGAGCGTTGGCTTGCTTGTGGGGCTACTGGCAGAGATTTGACGGTGCAGAACATTAGAACTAACGACCGCATTAGAAGTGAAAAGTTTCACCCTTCTTTATTGGATATGTAAAGGCAGAACAGAAACTAGAATGCCATTCCTATTGTGTTGAAAATTCAAATGTTCAAAAGTTTCCCAACTTTAAGTGACTTTCCAATTGATTCGGAGTGTATAAAGTTCAGTACATTTCAGCCATCACTCAGCACGCCTCGGAGATAACGTTCAAATCCAGCGGAATTCTTCTGTGCTTGGCCAAAACGAGATTACTGTATTGACGCACAAACAACGACTCGAAATATATAAACATTGCGGAACAGGTGACAACAGAGCATTCGCTGTCAAGCTCCTCGTAAAGGTTTTTTTAAGTTGCCAACAACTATGATCAGAAAATTTAAGATTCCTAGTGATTCGAACCACACCAACAAGCAAAATGCCAGAGATGGTAGGGGCGAGTTCAACGAATATTACGAAAAACATTCCTAGAATCGTTTGGTGATTTCGTGTTCTGTTCGGGAGTTTTGGTGTCGCATCTGCACATACTGTCGTCGAAGAAATGCACATACCGGTAATTTAGTGAAAAATATTTTCATCTAGTGAACTTACTTACGTGACATCCTAATATATTGTCCGGCAATATAGTGATGCGGAGGCGACGCGCGAACTACCTAACGGTAAGCAGCGAAATGATCTACCTATCTGCCCACCAGTGCATTAGTTCGTGCGTCGCCTCCGCATCACTATAATACCGGACAATAATAAATGTAGCAGTGCGTAAGTAAACGATTCAGGGCACTTGCGGGAGATCAATATGAAGACAACATTTTGGCTATTTTCCGAAATCGGGGCGATCTGCAGGCAACAGTCGAATCCCCAATTAATACGACCGACTTTCCCCAGATCGAACAGGCATTGATGATTTACATCGCTTGTTTTTTTAGCTTTTCCGATTTAAATACTTTTCAGGATGACCTTCCAAAAAGGCTCGTGGTCGGGAAAAAATACGTGAAAATCAAGCATGTTATTTCGCCTAATTGTGGTCTCGATGCCACGTGTGAGGTACGACTAGCATTGTTCGGCCAAATTGCTATACTGTTGAGGAAAGACCGTAGAGTATTTCATACAGATTTTATTAATCCGCAATGGCTGTGTTCTACACCTCTAGAATTTGTGACCACGGCGTGAACTTGGAGCGTGAGCTGCAGCTAATAAAACTCACGTTGTGAACCACGGCGTGAGCTACCGTGAGCGTGGTCCACGTCGTGGCTCACGCCGTGAGCTTGCTGGTGCTCACGCTCCAAGCGTGGTTCACGCCGTGGTCAAAAATTCTAGAGACCGTTTTTAATTTGTTGTTTCTTTCAGAAAGGTGACCTTATCGTCCTTGAATTGGCCGTACCAATTCCCATTAGTACTTCATATATCAACCACGTTCTTGCCAATGTTTCATTATGTCTAAAATTTAGGCCGATTTGCCAGAATGGATTCCTCCTCGGAGATCATAATGAGACGCTAATTACAGCAGATTATGCGCTCAGTTCGTAAACGCACCTTACCCTTTCAGAAATTCTAGCATTTTCCAGCTCGATACGGTAAAGTCGGATTCAAAACGCGGGCTGCGTTCGCCCGAAAGCAGGCTGAGTGCAATTCATCGAAAGTCGAATGCGTAGAAGTAAAATACTCGAGCATACCGACGGGGGAGTATTACAACGGTTCAAGCGAATTGGCGGGTGCACCCATATTTTTTCGTCAGTACGAACGAGACACGCTTCTGGCTCTATATCCTGATGAAACGGTACGTGCCAATCGCTGTTGCTTGATTTCCAAATGGGAAATATTGTCCGGTATTAAAGTGATGCGGAGGCAACGCGCGAACTACCTCTGCGGTAAGCAGCGTAGGAATGATCTACTGCGTTGGATAACATTCACTACGCTGCTCACCGCAAAGGTCGCCTCCGCATCACTTTAATACCGGGCAATAGATGCACTTTGTGATGGCGCCAAAGCTGTTCCTTTTGCGTTCCGTTTGCACCTGTTCTCTCTTCACTGTTCTCATCATCATCATCATCATGTTTATCGTTGTTACAAAGACAACGAAATACGAGCAGGTATGGGGGCCCACAAGGCAGCAACATTAGAAACATAAAAAAACGGGTATCGAAAAATAGAGAAATAGATAGGATGATTTGGTTATTAAAAGCGGAAGCGATAGCAAAGCTCAAAGAACTGACTAATTAACGTTCTTACTGATGAAGAGGACTTCTATGTGAGGGGAGAACACGGGAGTGACGATTAGAAGGAGAGAGCGAGAAGGGAACCATGAGAAGGAGAAGGAAGGAGACGCATTCTCTCGTTTCTCTAACCTGCCTGGCGGTCAGAGAAACGAGAGAACAAT
The DNA here is from genome assembly GCA_014805385.1 of Levipalatum texanum. NCBI lineage: Eukaryota > Metazoa > Nematoda > Chromadorea > Rhabditida > Diplogasteridae > Levipalatum > Levipalatum texanum. The sequence goes on from JACMIG010000558.1 coordinate 17,821, forward strand.
GGAGAGAGAACAGGTGCAAACGGAACGCAAAAGGAACAGCTTTGGAACCACCACAATATTATAGTTGCAGGGTTCTAAACTACTTTTCGTCACTCCATTCTTCTCAAAATTTCTCGGCCAGTACATAGGACTGCGCCTTGACTATGAGGGGCCCGAACCTGATGCATTCTTGCTGAGCTGTAAAAAGGATGGTTCCGAGATACCACGAGAGGCAAAGGCAGGTATTGTCGAGAGAATGGCGTATTTCATTTCCCTGGACTATTTCAATGATTGACTGTTCGCCCCAGAGTGCGGTCAGTATGAAAATCAGACCAGACTCACAATCAGGCCAAAGTGCATTTTGTCCACAATTTCCACACCTATAGACACGGAGTTTTGCTCCTACTCCTTCTTTAAAGGGTCCCTGCCACCAACTTTTTTTAAAAATAATAAACGGGCAGTGGGGGATGGATTCTTTAGTCTCCTCAAGCGAAGCATACTATTTCTCGGAATCAGTGCGCTTTCGGTGCTAGTGCAATTTTGAATGCGTTGTGCGCGCGTTGCGGCTATGTTGAGTGAATCTTCTGAATCCACCATAAGTTCGATTTGCAATAGTGCAACTTGAATTTAGGCGCATTCGTAGGGGGGAATAAATAGTTTTTACCTAAGAAACAACAAAACGATAGTTCACAGTGGAGGATCGTAAAATCGAATGCGCAACAATGCGCGACTCCGCATAACACGACGCAAACAGTTGTACTCGCGGAGTCTGCCGGACGGTTTTACTATCAAAGGGTGCCAACCTTTTCAGCTGGCGAGCTGAGGGGCTACGTCACCTGCCGGGGGAAGTCCATTGAAAGCCAAATAACAGTTAATCTCTACCAAGAGAACTCACGCCAACGCCCGATCCTGCGCAATCAGGTCAACACGGACAGCGAGCGGAGATACAGCGTCGTTCCGTATTATCGGGTGAGCCATCATGATATATTGGATTTTCTACGGGCGTTTTCTTGGCTTTGAACTGCAGTCCAAAAGAATGTCCAATTTGATTACGTTCGCAACAATGCCGCTTTTTGTATAATATTACGTCGCGGTCATAAGGAATTTGGTTCTTGTTAGCAGATGATCACGGCAAAGCGTTGTGGAGGTACCGGGGCGATCAGAGACAGAGAGCTCTACCACTGAACTACACCCAAGTCCTGGGTCCAGCCCGTATTGACTCTAGAAATGCCTCCGTCTCACATCAGACCCATGGACACAGTATCACCTGGGCATCCACAGGGCGCAACCTTCTTCAGAAGGAAAGAAAAGACACTACCGCAGGGCCTTAAAAGTGTATTCTCGGGATCGTTTTTGAGAGCCTGGCAAGCTTAAGTTAACTTTTTTCTACGATTGAAAATGATAATGAAATCTATTTGAAGCTGGTGGAGTTGGTGCCGGAGCGCAAAACGTTCTTCATCGTCAATATGCATGAGTATTGCGCTGCTCATGACAGGGTAAGAATCTTCTGCAAGTTTTTCTGTTTTGAAATTCAGATTTTGCAGGCGTGTACATGCATAAATGATCCAAATAAGCCAATCTCGTTCAAAATCAACAAAGGAGCCTTCGACAACGATTTCGACATCGAAGTTTGCCGCGGATATGAGCGATACTTCCGATGCTGATTAAGTGTTGCTTGATAAAGATGACATAGTTGTATATTTAGACACTATGTACTTCTCGTGTGGAAATTGTAAAGAAAAGATTAAACCCCCCCAAAACACGTGAAAAATCAGACAGGGACTTTAACGAGCCGCAGAAAAGCAGCTAAAAGAGTTCTCCGTCCTTGCGATTTTGTCAGAAAGAGATGTTCGAGCACAATGGCATGATGTTCTGCTTTATCGTTTTTGCGATCTTCTGCGTTGCCAAGACAGGTCTGGTCCTAATTTCAGGGAATAATAGGACCGAGAAGTTAAATGAAGTTGCTTTTTTTTAGCAAACCTTCAATTATTTCTAGATCGTTATTCCTTTTCCGCCGACATGATTCAAAAATTGAAGCTAAAACACTAAAAATGGAAACGAACAGCGTTTCTGTCAACCTTTGTAAATTGTAAAAATAAACGAGTAATCAAATAAATAATCGGCATAAAATGCGGATAAGTAATTTTGAACTATGTATAGACAAAGAGATGACTAAATTGACGGATGAACAATAATAAAGCAAGAATGCGGAACCAGGCCTCCCGGAATGAGCAACGAGTACAGATCCTTCTCTGTAAAGCTCCTGGTTAAGGTTCTATTGAGTTTGAAACAAACTTTGATTTGAAAAATTTAAGATGCATATGGATTCGAACGACAGCAACAACGAGAATGCTGATGGTAGGATCGAATAGAACGATGTTTAAAAATAATATACAAGACATTATGATGATCTTTTAAGAAGCATTTTTAAGCGTACGTAGTCTGCTCTGGAGTTCTGGTATCGCATCTACACCTTCTGTCGTCAAAGGGATGAATAAATCGGTAAATCAAGGATAGTTTGTTGATCATTTTTCCAAAGAAACCCTCGATGTTATTACCACCTATAATTTGTTCTACATATAGAACGTATTGGTTTCAGAATATATTGTTCAAAATCAAAAGTTGGCTTCAATAATCAATTTATGACTGAGAATGAGATTTTTTCATGACTCTCACAGTATTACGAAGCCGACGAATTATCAAAACTGTAAACTATGGTTGACTTGCTGGACTTTTTTTAGTCCAATGGATTGTCTGGAAGTCCAGTGGACTGAAAAAGTCCAGCAAACCATTATTTTCTCTACTGTAAACCGTGTTAGAGAACTTATGAACATACACATATAGTTACGCGTAATTCATACTATATTCAGGGTGGTCTCAAACGCAACGGGGAATGAATTCGGAAACGAAATTTTTGCCATTTTCCGCAACCGAGGCGATCTGCACACGACTGCCGAACCCCCCTCAAATGCATCCGAGTTTCCTCAGTTTGAGATGGTTTGGACGGAACTTTTCCCTGGTGCCATGTTTTACAGAATGAACTACCAAAAAAATTCGTTGCCGGAACAAAGTATGTGAAAATCTCGCGTGTACTGGAGCCTTTTTGCAATCTCAATAAAGTGTGTGAGGTACGAACAGTTCTCTACATTGTTCTCAAAGTGTTGTTTTGTTTTCAGAAAGGAGACCTGCTCGTCCTCGAGTTGGCTACACCAATTCCTAGCAAAACTTCATATATCAAGCACGTTCATATTAGGGACTAAATTTAAAAAGACACCCGAATCTCGAAAAACACGTGATTTCGGAATTTTGTGGCGCGGGAAGAAAAGTGCAAACCAACCCGTCACATAAATCCCGAAAACACGTGTTTTTCGAGTTTCGGGTGTTTTTTTTTAAAATTTAGCCCCCTCCCCTCATATTATCAGCGTTCCAAGGCTTTCTAAATGCCTGTTCCGCTCTCAATAATTGAGCGAGCGGAACGGATATATCATTTCTCATATGTATATTAGGGTCCTTAAAAATGTTGGGTGTAGTAAACTTCCCCTGCCTATAAAATGCACTTCGTGCACACAAAACTGCATGCTACAGGCGGGGGGAATACTACACCCAACTTTTTAATGAATTTTTGTGAGCGGAACGAATAGTTAGAAAGCCTTGAACGCCGATGATTCTCATGTTTCAAATAAGTGTCTCATTTAGGCCCGTTTGTCTTTATGGATTCCTAGAAGTAGCGGATGATGATGTACATATCTATTATGATCGCCGCAGATTACAGGTTCAGTTCATTAACACGCCTCGAGCTGTTTGAAAGTCCCGCATTTTTCAGCTCGTGTCGGTAAAGCCGGATTCATAACGATGAGTGCTGACGTTCGAAAGCTGGCTGGTTGCAATTCACTGGAATCCGAATGCTTGGAAATAGACTACGAAAGAATAGTGACGGGGTATAGCAAGTCTTACAACGGCTCAACCGAAATGCCGGGTGCCCCGATTTTTACCCATCATGACAAAAGAGATAAGCTTCTGGCGATATATTCTCATGTAACGGTACGTTCCAAATAGTTCCTGATTGTATTAAAGAAATAGCAGAAAAGAGATTTCGGCAACATATAAGCCCCGGGCAAAAAAATGTTCACTCAACTCAGTTTTTGGGGGAAAAGGCAGGGAATACCATGCAGATTCCGAAAAAGTACGTACTTTTTCCGAATCCCATAATTCGTTTAGGAATACCACACAATTCCAGGAAAAAGTACGAAAATTGGTTGGGACTGGCCACTTTCCCCAAAAGTAAAGTTTTAGCTAACGTTCTTTTGCCGAGGGCAGATATGAATAAAGGGTGGAAATAAGATAAACAAATGACTCCTGCATAGGGCAATATAATCGGTGTTGAAATAAAAAATTCAAAAAAGTGTACACTTGTATACAAATGTGTACAAATACACTTTTTTTAGAACAAAAAGTGAAAAAACTTTTTAAACAAAAAGTTGTACACATTTGTGTACATATTATGTATTGAAGCGATGCATATTTTGCAGGATTCTAAACAGATTTATGTCCCTACATACTTCGCTCCTTTCCTCTGCAAGCACATCGGACTGTGTCCTGAATATGCTGGAAAGAGAGACAAGGAAGCCGAGAGATTGTTCGCGTATCCCAGCTGTGCATATTTCGAAGCCAAGAAACCGCTAGATGCCAGAGCAGGTACTGCCGATTTGATCTAGTTTGTCCGGACAACTGGACAACATCAATGATGAACTCGCGCGCCCTTAATCTAGCTCTTCAAGCCTCGTTGCATGGCCTGTTTTTCGAATAGCACAGGCCTCGAAACTTGGCTTGAGCACTAGGGCGTGCGCGGTTCGATGTTATAGTGGGACAAGCTGGGAAATAATACCGGCGATTTTAAACTTTCAATTATTCCGTTCCGTACGCGACTATATGTACTATCTCCATATAAAATCGGGTTTTCGTCGTCCGCCTTTGTATCGTCGAAAATAAGAGGGATAAGATTCCGTCAATAAACGATTTGCCGATCAATAGTAACAGTCAACTCGATTTAGCCGGCGAGCTGCGGGCCATGTAACTTGCCAGGGAATGCCGATCGAAAGCCAACTAACCATCAATCTCTACCAGGAGAACTCACGCCAAAGACCGAACCTGCACAATCAGACAAACACAGACAACGCACAGAGATACAGCGTCGTACCGCAATATCGAGTGAGCCGTCACGAATATTATTACTCTTTCAAGGCCGTTTTCGCATTAGTTATGGACTTGATATAGTTATGGACTTATCTGGTCTCCAAATTCCTCATGGCTGATACTGTTAACCGCGGTATTAAATGAGGAGTAGAAGCAAGATTCCGGTCCGTAAAACAGCTGTGGGCATTGTGGACAAAATATTCTAAAATGCAGACAGAGAAAAAAGTACACTTGCACTTTCGCTTGTGTCTGCATATTAGAATATTTGGCCACAGCTGTTTTACGGACCGGAATCTTGCTCCTACTCCTTCTTTAACCGTTAAAAATCAGCAGACCTGCTTATAATACCAGAGGCAGACGAGTGTATTCTCCGGATATTCCTTTTGCGCGTCTGACAATCATATTAACATTCTCTATGATTGAAAATTCTAATGAAATCTGTTTGAAGTTGGTCGAGTTGGTGCCGGAGCGCAAAACGTCCTTCACCATCCAGATGCACCAGTATTGCGCTCGTCATCACTATGTATGAATCTGCTGCCACGCTTACCCTTTTTCGTTTATTATAATCATATTTTACAGGTGTGCAGCTGCATAAATAAACTAACTATAGCACTCGGAATCAAGCTCAACAAAGAAGCTTTTGAAAAGGATTTTAACATTGAAGTATGCCGCGGATCTGGGAGTTACTTCAGCTGCTGATTATGTCTTGCTTGATAAAGATGGCGTCTATATTGTTAGACACTATAAATAGGGGCCGCAAGCTTTGCCCACTTTTTGGGGACACGAAAACACCGAAAAAAGTGGTCTGATCTAAATCGATTAAAAACCGGCCGAATTCGAACAGAACACTTCATAACAGCTCAAAAATGATCAGAAATATGTAAATTGCAATAAGATATCGAGAAACGGTAAAAAGCATGATCTATGCTAAGCCCACTGCTAAATGATTAAGCTAAAATCGGATGTTTTAGTGAAGGTTTGTTAAACACGTTGCGGTCCCTAACTATAATATAAACTAATCATGTGGAAGCTGAAAAGAAAATACTTATCCCCCAACACCTAAAATCGATATGAAAAATTAGACAGGCACTTTTAACAAGTCGCAGAAATGCAGGTAAAAGAGTCAGTGCCTATCATTTCGTCAGAAAGAAATGTTCAAGCTAAATGGGATTCTTCTCTTCTGGACCGCGCTTGCCGTATTCTGCACTGCCTCCACAGGTTTGGCCTAATTTTACATAGGAGATAAATAGTTGCCAAAAGATAAACGCAGTAGCCAGGTCGAAGTGAGGATCGTTACTGTATTAGGGGAACCAAGAGCTTTTAACCCTGCCCAAAACTACAAAAGACAGACTGCAAGTGCTCTCCGTCGACCACTTCATCATGAAAAGTGCATTCAATCAGATTCAATGAGACCTTCATTTCTAAACTTGAGAGTAAAACCAAAGAGACGAATATTTCCAGCAGTGGAGCTGAAGGGCGATGTCACTTGCAAGGGGAAGCCGATAGCAACTCCACTAACCATCGGCCTCGTCCAGCACACCTCATCGAATACCCCGCAGCAGCGACAGCAAGTCACTACTGACAGCTCGAGCAGATATAGCATCACTCCGCTTCCGAGGGTTTGATTCTGGGCATAGGCCCGTAAGACAGCTTTAATACAGTGCGTTTACTAAAACGGTAAAAAAACGGCACCCATTAGCCGATTTCTGTAAAACTAGAGAAGAATATTGTAGCTCGTCAAGTTACTTCCGAACCGTATGACGTTATTTTCCATCAGCATGAACGGCTACTGCGCGGATCACAAAGATGTAAATGTTTTGGTTTTTTTGCGGAAAATGCAGTTTTGTGAAAGAAAATCAACTACTACAGGAGTGTAAATGCTTAAATAACGCTAAGACGCCGCTAGGAATCGCCATAACACAAGAAATCCTCAACAATGCGAAGAAAGATTTCGACCTGGAAGTTTGCTGCGGAAAGGGGCAATACTTCAAGTCTGGGTGCTGCTGAATGTCATGATAAAAAATGAGCAAATCTTTCATTGATTCAATTATGCATCCCTGGGTAGCAACGTTTAAAGAAGAATCATTTATCGATAATGAAAACACCTTGTTACCTAACGGCCGTCCGCTTAGTGAACACAAGTCTTCTCACAGTGATCGCGGGAACCGAATCTGTAATGCCCAATGAGTTTATATTCATTTTGAAAAGTCACTGTCAAAGAAAAGTCATTCAGAAGAGCAGTGTTTTGGAAAGCAATATTTGCACAACTTTGGTTTGGAAGAATAGATTTCAAATAGAATCCTTCTCAAAAACGCACCTGTTCTCATTGCCGCCGCAACCTCCGTAGACGAAGCTTACGCAGCTGTTTCTCTTCGTATCGTAGTAGAAAGAGGGAATGTAAGCTCTGAAAATTTATTTTTTATTATTAAACGATATTTAAATCTCAACATTAAATCGACTTACAAGCACTGAATGCCGTTGTTGTCCTTCTTGAAGGGCTGCAGGCAGCGAGCGGGAGGGACTACATTTTTTGTTGAAAACTCATTGTGGTTCCCACGCATCACTTTTGTTCCCACGCCTTTTAAAACCATGTGGCAATCCTTGAGAGAAAACGGACTATTGGTGGCCGTTGGAATTCGTAACTCTGGGACTGTTAATAATAACGAACCTGCTCCGGCCTCGGCCATTGCTAGCAGAACGAGCGAAACGAAGGTTGCGAGGAGAACAAGGCGCATCTGAATGCGAACCGCGAACTCTCTTTTGAAGATGTCTTGGATACGAAGGGAACTTATACGATTCTGATGCAAATAACAGCATGCGAGTCAAACGTTCTAGCCGGCGTCCAAATAAATAGCGGGATGAACGAGGCGGGGGGGGGGGGGTTTTGAGCGTTTGATACGAAACGTTTGCCGGGAGAGAGAAAGAAAATGTGATTGAAATTAGATAAAACACCCCCCCCCCAATTTCAATATTTATATTGTTTTTGAATTTTTCTTTAGCCAA
>JACMIG010000559.1:533-15430 GCA_014805385.1 Levipalatum texanum
TGTTTGGGTTAAATTTTTCACCTGGGCAACCCAAATAAAAATGGTTTTTACCCCCCCCCCCCTGACATGGCATTCCTGGGATACTATACGTCAAAATAGCTCATAAATGAACATTTGTCGTGTTTTCACCTGTTGCCCTGAAGGCTACGTCTTCCATTTTCTGAAGGTAAGATGAACATAAATATGTGATAAGTGTGCAAAATTTTCCAGGGTAGTCTTTCTTTATTTTTGAGAAACATTTGATGGAATATTTGGCGCGTCTCGGCTTCTTTAACGCATACCGTAATCAGCTGTTAAACGCCATATGGTGGAATAATAAAAGGGCCTTGGGGGATAACTAATATTTTTTAAATTTCCCAATTTGGACAAAGGTTTGCTGAGTTACAGGCAAAAATGTCAATCTCGCACTTCGTGGAAGCTCTAAAGTACCCTCACTTTGAACGGATGCTATACAGGTGCCCCCAGGGGGTGAGGGCCGACCTATGGTGCATTCAACTTGTCAACATCTAAGGTCCCTACAACCAACATATGAACCCCACTGGTCAAGGTTTTCTCCATTGTTCGCTGGGCAGACAAATCTGGTCGATCCTTACGCGGATGGACTCTTATGAATGACTCATACAACTGTAAGTGCGTCAGACAATCCAAGTCAATAATAATGTACCGATATCTGACTCGAAACTGACATTCTTAGACTACCAGGAAATTGGGCCAAAAATGGATATATACTAACAACATGGCTATATACTAACTTGTAAAATTTAGCATATTCTCCAGGTCGATGAGAGAAAGGTCCGAATGATGAACTATTCATGTCTGTACCATCTGGAGGAAAATGGTAACAGAACTGAAGAACTTATCTTTTGATTTTCATGAAAGGTGGAGAGGTGGAGGTGGGTGGAGAGGATTGAGCTACGTCACAATGGAAAAATTGGATCACATCGTTAGTTCGACACTTGGTGCTGACGAAACTTTTCATTGTTAACGAAACGATATGCTGACGCTTTTAATGGGGGAGGTAGGCATTGACGAATGGGATTTCCACTGGTACAAATTCCACGAAGCCTCTGCTCCAATCCACAACTTCTTCGAAATCAACATGAGGACCTCGACTTTTCTTCTGCTCGCTGTCGTTGGAGGTAAGTATGACCTGTCATCAGTGTGACGCTTCTCTCAAACAACGGAGGTATCCAAAACATTTGTACGAGTTCAAATATTTGGTGTACATTTCTGGGGGCACGTTGAATAGTCGATCGTCCATTGTGCGCGTCCAGAATCTTTCTCTTCATTACCCCAGGAAATGCGAACCGAATAATTGTAATTATGAAAAACATTTCCTTCCATTTTTTAGCGCTCTCTCGAAAGACTCCTCAAGTCAAGGGAAGTTCACCGAGATGCAGCAGCATCAGTGAGGTCAAGGAAGTCGAAGAATTTCTGCGCGTCCATAATGCCCTGAGGTGTTCTTTACATCCTTCTGCTTCTCCTTCCTTCCACCCATCATCTCCCTTCTCCTCCACTTTCTTCTTATCGAATGAGACAATTTCAGGCGAAAGATCGCATCAGGCACGTACGTCGCTAAAGGAAGGCGGATGCCGGCAGCCAAATCGATGCCTGATCTGGTGCGTTAAAACGTGAAACCCGAACTCATTTTGGGGATTTTTTAACCTTCAAATTTGCGTGGACAACCTGGAAAAACAGAAGCATTAAAATAAAATAAAAAGCAAAGAACACTCAAAAATTAACTATTTGCCCAGTTAGTCCTGTTTTATCTCCTTTTATATAAATGGTTCCATTATCAGGTTTGGGATTGCAAGCTGGAGCATACGGCTCAGAAGTGGGCTGACCGTTGCGTGTTCAAGCACTCCGGTGACACGTTCGGGAAGATTGGCGAGAACCTCTACCAGCAGTGGATGCACAAGGTAAGTTGGCGTAGTGGCAAGTGGCGCGGCTAGAATCCTTTCCGTCGCCTATTCAATCCCATCTTGGGAAGCTCATATTTTGACAATTTCAGGGCGACAAAACCGGACAGGGCAATCATACGTCGTTCATGTGGGAAAACGAATTTCAACAATACGGATGGACTGATATCAAGTTCACCGAAAATCAGATGAGAATTGGACACGCGACGCAGGTTCATTTTCAAAGCGTTTCCAAGCGTGTCCAAACAGTGGAGAGAGTTTCGCGAAACCGCTTTCTAAAATAACGTCTTTTCTACATCTTAACGGACCGCAATTTCTTTCCAATCTATTTAAAGAAGGACTGACAGGAACTTTTTGGCTCGATGCCAATCAAAATGGGAGTACATTATATACCCTTTCGTCTACGTAGCATCTGAATACATAGATGCTGATGCACACTTAAAATTGGCAAGATGCCAAGACGATAATCTTCTCCTAGATGGCATGGGCAGAAACTACCAGGATCGGATGCGGCATGAAAATATGCGGTCCCGAAAGCAACCCGTCGGTCTTCACCGTCTGCCACTACAGCCCACAGTTCGTTTTGCTACTATTACATCTCATATCGGTGACTGAACTGTACGGCCATCGCCTATTATCAAAAATTCCCTGCTTAGTGTTCGAAAGCTTTCGCTCCAAATGAAATGTTGCCTCTATAATGGTTGTTGACCGACAGTGAGAGGCAACTTTTAGTTTTCCATTGGAGAGTTCGATATCATGGCATGACCTTCAAGCTGAGATAGAACTGCCGAAATTTTTTACGCACAACCAGGCGGACCCCACCGCCTTCGGCGGTGTGTCCGCCTGCCGAAGGTGCATTTTCGTATTTTTTAAATGACGATAGAGGGGAGAGTTCTAGAAGCTTCTGGAACATTCGTTGATGTGACGTCACAGGTGTGGCATTATAGCCCCGCCCCCTACCTCAAGTTTGGGTAATTAAACCGGGTGACGTCATATGTGTAACATACCGACAAACAACGCGATGATTAAGGTAATGGGTAATACTTACAGGGGTAATTGGTTCGACAAGAACGTGTACGAGCAGCGCCGCTGAGCCGTTCACATTCTTCTCTCCGCTTTCCTCACTTTGGAGGCCGACATTTTTTACTATGTTGGATAAACGAAGTTACGTTTACTGCTGTGGATGATGGAATGATGACATCGTGCAAAAATTCCATGGCAACATTATCCAACACGAATTCTGATATTATCGGCGTTCCAAACTCTTCTTTGCCAGACGACGAGAGAAAAATCTCTCGCCTCTGGCAGACGACGAGAGAAATTGGTTTTCAATGGAGAGAGAAAAGTTTGGACGGAACGCGAATTTAGAAGGGTTTGGAACTGCCATAATACGTAATTTTGAGAAGAGTGCTTACTTTCCCTATAGTTAATTCTGCAAACAGGTACAGCTCCAATATGCAGGAATTCACATAATATTTAGTCTATTCAATAGGCACGCTTTATCCGTATTATAAGTTAGATCAACCCGATCAATACGGATTGGTGAAGCTGAGCTCGTCAAGCATAGTCATGTTTCCCATGCCGAGGCGCTCCTCGAGTTGCCTTCTAGTGCAGTCCGTGAATTGGAGAAGCATTGCGAGGCACGTGATCATGACGGAGAGTGTCTGGAATATTCGGGTTCTATTCGTTCTCCAAATAAATTCAAATTTATCAATCGGAGGCAAACTTGTTGGAAAACATGACCAGCTCGCAAACAAACTTCATCCTCAAATTCCTTTTTGCCCCCTCCCCTCCCCACATAGAAGGGAGCATTGAAGAGTACCGCAGAGAATTTAGAATTGAATTTGCGTGCACACACTTCAAAAGCTTCGACAGCAGGCGAATATGAAACAAATACACAAGGCACCCGCAACATGTTTTACTTTTGCGAAACTATTATTTTAGCGAAACTACATATTATTTCGGACTCACCGTAAGGATCATTGGCTTGGACAGCATCGCAAATCCCCAGATGGAAACACCGAGGTCGTCTTGTTGAAGGTGAGCAGAAAAGGCGAGGGCTGCCGTGTAGACCTGAAAATGACTTTCATCTTCCTTTTGTGCTCAGCTTATACCATCAATTTCCCTAGCCTATCTCTCATTTTTATCAACCAAAATGCTCACAGCTTTATTATAAGGAAGCCATCGCTGGATGCTCCTGCAGAAGACGGAGCGCGATTTGAGGATCTATAAGCATTAATAAAAAAATTTCAATTCAAATAAATGAATCAAAATGTGGGATACAAACAAAATTAACCTCATCGTGCAATCGCGAAGGGAAGATCGTGATGCAGACGAAGGCGTAAGTACAGAAGAAAATAGACGGCGATATCAAGAGCATCTCAGATTTGGGGGCATTTCTAAACAAATATCGAGGTAGCTCATGTTATCTATTGTCGGTGGAATAAACTTTCCGGACAATAAGCTCATCGCCCTAGTTCTCTCCACTGTTCTCTCGTTGTCTGGCGGTTAGAGAAACGAGGGAACAGAGATCGTAGGGTGATGAGCGTATTGTCCAGAACGTTTTTTAGTTCTCTTATTGAAAGTTTGTAATGTTTAAACAAGGCTTTTCATTGGTCACCAGCTGTAAAATAAGACAACTGACACCCTCGAAATGATCATGAAGCACGTGAAAAGCGTCGACGGAATCAGCAGGGCAATCATGGTGAAGGCGTAGCGCTGAAGAGCATAGTCTTTGAGGTTAACTGCATTGCAAATTTCGATTTTCGAAAACTCCTGCATATAACCGCTCAGAATGAATCGATGACAGATTTTGTTGTTTTATAGAAATGCTTGAATCGATGTTGTATTTTCTAGTTACTGAGAACCCTGTGTGATCGATATGGCCATAGTTTTATATTGCATTTTTGTTGCAAAAGAGTCAAAATCATTTTGATGTTCTTAACTAATGTTTAGATTAGCGTAGTTTTTCATAACTCGTTTGGATTAATTTCGACTCAAAAGTGTAGGTCAATGGTGTTTCATTGCTCTCTTGTTCGTGCCGCCTGCAGCCTTTGTGTCCATACAGCCATCTAATCTAATGAGGTCCGCTGGGAGCAAATAAACGAAGACCAGGAGCGAAAGGAGATACTGCCTCTAGCCTTCGTCAATTAGAGAGATATCGGACGTTGTCCTTCTTTAGTGCATCGGTTGGAATTTCTGACCAAGGAACGTACATACAAGATTTCTGCCTTTGTTTAGTTTTCGATTCAAAACTGAGCCACTAAACGTCTGCAGCTGCGAACAATTCTATAGTACGCTCTGGACAACCGTCAATAGAGAATTCTCCATCTCTAACCTTCATTGTACTATCGAGGTGCCGGATTGCAGTGGCAAGTGAAGTGTGCCGGTCTATGGCGCGCGTGAAGAAAGCCAACATGTCCATGTCTTTATTGGTGTGGATCTGAAACGAATATCTTAGACGTACTTCTTTTAAAAGTACTGAAGTCAAATGCTTCTTAAGTAATGTAAACTAAATTATAAAAATATTCGCACATTGGCAAGTTCCTCATTGAAATGCCGCGCTTCGTACGTCGCCGCACTGATGCAGAACGCGTAGATGTGGATCTGCCAAACATCATAGGAGAGACTATCAAATCTTCAGGATCTGCTGTGATTGTAATCCAAACCTGAATGCTCCAGCCGACGAACAAATAATTTATTGCCATGTACGTGATCACGCGAAGCTCTGGGTAGTAGAATTGCTGCAAGGTACCTTTCCATCAAGAGAAAATGCATGATACTTTTCCATCAAGAGAAAGCATTTCCGCGAAGATAAGAACAGCCTTTGCACACTATAACTTGTTAGGTTTTTCAATTCTAAAATGACGGCATAATTTCATTTAGCTGCATTGCCACAACACTATCATTTAATTCCACTACGGCGTTACTTGCCTTAACCTTAGCGCCATATTCATGTATGTACCTTTTGGCCACAGTCTTTAGGCTAAAGGCTTCAGATACCTTACCACATGAATCGAACAAACCTATTCGAGGTACATCGCCATCGTACTTTCTGCTCCAAATTCCTACATATCAACGTTTTTCACCACCTTACCATGGATATGATATCGATGTTGACACGACGTGGTCGGAATCCAGCATAGTTTGCAGTCATGAACAGAATAGAGTATCCGACATGAAAGAATGTGACGCGGTTGAATCTTCGACTAAGTTTCCTCAGGGTTTCTGCATTGGCGGCAACTCCTTTGCCCTGAAATGGCACGTTTGTAAATGAGTACTAGAAACTTTTGGGCACCGCAAAAAGGGAAACTCATTAGCCGTTGACATATGGAAAAAATACGTTCGGGCTAATGCCGCTGCCTGTCCCTGTTTAACAAGTTTTCCCTTACTCCATTCGTGAAGTGAATCAGCTTGAGAAACTTGCGGAGACTCCCGCTTTCCTGCCAGGATATGAATAGAATCTGAACTAAATAAGATAAAAAATTTTTATATGGCATGACTGACTCCTCCAAGCAGATCGGTAAGTGCCAGAGTAATGAAGGTGAAACACGAAATGCGCGTTTCGTGATTCATTTCTAGATTGGAGAGTACCCACGAAATGTAGACCAGAAAATGTATACCTGAATTAAGTTATGGTATTAAATAGATATGTTTTAATCTTACAAGTGATGATCGAGAATATCACCATTATCTTGGATGCAATCCGTCGCCAGCGACTCGTATTTCGACGTCGTTCAAATACAAATAGAAATGCAGACATGGTCTGGAGTATGTCATAAGGATCATCATCCGAAATGCTTAAACCTTTTCAATGGAGGCATACAATTCTTCAATGGGTGATTGGCCACAGTCATTCAGGAGATCCGAGTCGCACTGACAATGAGAGTGTGTGGAAATTTGGATACCATTCCCTTTATACTAAAAGCTTTAACGCCTTTCCCACAACTTTCAGCTTACAAAGATGTATAAAGCCAATTTCGAGTTTAGAGATAGCTTATGATAGGATGCGTGGAATAACAAAGATAACAATATTAAAGAAGGACTGGGAAGAACTTCTTGGCAAATTGCCAATCTTAATGGGAGTGCATCTCTCCAGACGTCGACGTATGGAAAAGTTACAATTCTTTTTTTGGAGAAATGCACTCCCATTAAGACTGGCAATTTGTCAAGAAGTTCTTCCCAGTCCTTCTTCAAAGGAACTGGACTGCATAATAGCCACAAACCAAGCTTACCGCTCGCTGAAGGGAGAGACGTCGGTCCATCTCAGCTAGCGAAGGAAGGACAAACTGGGACCTTTCAATGCCCTATTTATTGTCTGCTCAGAATGGCTCTTGGTCCTCAGGGCGCACCGAGAAATTCGAGCTGTCCGAAATGGTGGGAGCGAATGAGGTCGAGATGGAGGATGGCTGGGTTCTTTGCTTAATGAAAGTGTCCCTCCAGAATGAGAGTCTCATGGTCTTGTTTTATTTTATCGACCTTGTTTGAATTCGTTAGCCTGGGTCTTGAGAAGATCAATATCTTAAACTTAATATGCAGGATCACTTTAACCGTTTCTCTATAACTAAAACTTAAGCAAGTTGTAAAGATGTAAGCTTTCGTTGTATCAGTGCCCTTTACATTTTAGCCATTTGATATTTGTAATTTCAACCAGAATTATCTGCCTACTGTATGGCCACGAGACTTGAAGTCCCCTCCTCCCCCTCACTTGGAGTGTGCCACGAAATTGTGCTGTTTGCGACAAATTTGTGGTTGACTGCGAGTATCCTTTGGAGTGCTTCCCACCCTCGCCTTGTGTGGGGCTTCTTAGAATTCTTCCTTTTTTGTAGTGTGTCTGTCCGTGTTCCGAAATAGACTTTGTAGCGTGTAATTCGAAGCCCAACATACGCAAGGTAAAGCATAAACAAATCCCTCTTTATTTTCGAGGACAAAAAAAATTGAAACTGCAAATTACAATCAGTATTGAAGAACATCAAAGCCCCTTTTCGAGTGATAATAATTTTTCGAGTGATAAGGACGACGAATGTAGGGTGAAATCCTATCATCCGTTTTAAATTACTACGTTTTCGCGCGATAATCCTTAGCGCGGGAGATAGTATTTTGACCCGAGTTTAGATTCGCAACATTGGTTGTTCTTTCAGGCTATTCGAAAGTTCTGAAAATCTTCGAGAAATGGAGGTCTTTCGGGATGGAATTGACCCCGTCTCCACGCTTGATTTAATTGACAAGACGAATGTCGGGGTAAGTTCTTTTGCATTTCTAGATAGTGTTGATTGTTTTAAGAATGGGAAGTCTCTTTAAGGTCATGATACTTCACGAAAACATTTTGTTCGTACTTCAACGCTTTGCCCAAGGAACATTCTGGATTTCCGCATTCGATGATGTCAGTAGGATTTATTTTGCGATATCATTATATGATCATGCTCAGTTATTTAAATATTATATATTTATTATCATATTTAAATTACGACGTCCTCTTCTGAACCTTCTTCAACCACTCGGCCAAGGCAGTTTCCAACTTCCGAGATCGTCTGGGATAGGCAATTTAATCCACGAGGTCTTGATTCCGCTGGGAAAGAAGTATTTCCCCCTCCCTCCGTACACTTAAAGAAGGAGTAGGAGGAACTTTCAAAACTGAAATTGAGGAATTCGCGGAAATAGCTCGTAGTGACGAGCAGTTTCATACCACTCATTCCTGCCATACTCTTTTCTACCAGGAGTTATGGCTTTCCGAAAACTCGTCTATAAGATACGGTAGCTTTGAGCAGTCTAGTCTGCGCGGCGGATTAGCGCCTTGGACAACCCTCCCCGATTCCATGGAGAAATGGGATATTGTCTGTCTGCGGTGTGGAACGTTACCAGTTTGATGCCGCTAATAGGAAATCTTTACAGTGTGTATTTGCAAACGCCGTGGTGTTACCGTAGTCAATTTTCTGCGATATATGTCCCCAATTGCCCCAGCTGTTTTACGGACCGGAACTTTCCTCCTACTCCTTCTTTAATAAAAAAACCAATTTTCAGCGCGATAGGACTGGAATTTTGTGATTTTCAAAGCTTCAGTATGGATTTTTGCAATGTAAGCTTAATCGCAATCCCATTTCATCGGAGCGGAATGAATGGTATGAGATTTAATATTATTTCATTTCGTTATCCATCATTATATAAGGGGATTTCTGTGTGTGCATAAGGAAGTTTCCAAAAAGTAAGGAAGTTTCCAAAAAGTGTATATGGAAGTTACAAAGCTACATTTCAGTTACATTCGAGAAGGAAAGCTCCACTTTGATCATGGAGGGAGTTTATGACAAGGATAGAATCCTGGTCGCAGATTCTCACTGCGATGCTCTGTATGCGTGGAAGTACGGCAACGTCGGTGCAACCTATCAATTCATCAATATTACTGGTACGTAATATCGATTCTAAACGGCGGAAAATACCCACACCACAAAATACGGATGACGTATTGTGCTGTTGCACAAGTTGGGCGCGTGGCCTAGGTGAAAACGGAACGCATAATGGAACAGCTTGTGCACAACCACATTATTGGCATATTTTCGATCTACCGCTTCTTGCTCCCTTTCATGATCAGTTTGGCTCAACTGACCATGAAGCGGAGCTAGAAACGGTGAGCATTCGAAATCCACCATCCTGGTGCTCAAAGAATAGTATTGTTTTACAGCGGAAACGCAACTTCCACTCGATTATAACTTCGATTTTCCCGTATCCATCGAATCTGATTGTGAGGTAATTACATTTGTTTAGTTATCCACTACGGCATTAAGCTCGAGAACCTGCGCAGGAATGTCATATTCCTTTAAAAAGCTAGCTCAAGGTTTAATTATAAAAGGAACTCCCCCCTTGCATATAAGGGGGACAACTAAAATAATATAGTTTTTGAACAAGTATGTATTATGAACCGCGAAAGATAACGTAAAACGAGAGACGCAGAGAATGAGAGCGTTCTCTCGTCGTCTGGGAGGTTTGTAAAACAACTTTTTAATTCAGTTTTCGACTGATGGACCACTTATACACAACAGGGAGATCTATACTCCAGAGGGAGGCAATTTAGCCGAGCATATTGTGAGTGGTAATTGTTTTTGGCATCATACCAGAGCTGTGGCAATTGTGGCAAATGTATACTTTGGTCTGTGTCTGGGTGCACTTTGATTTGGCCTGTGTCTGGTCTGGATTTCCATAATGACAGAAATCAGCGAAGTTGCTCCTACTCCTTCATTGAGATCTTTCGTGAAGAAACACATTTGTCGTTCGTGGAGGAGCAAAAAATTTCAGGTCCGAATATATTGCGCTCAAACGGGCAACAGGCTGCGCGAAATAACAATCGCTTTGCCATTCAACAATGGATTGGAAGTATTCGATCTCCACTATGTTATGGGGTTTGAAGGGGTAATCAATGGAGGAAATAATCTTACAATATTTAGCAATTTTATCATTGGGATATTTTATGACGGAAATAACAGCGGCGCGCAAGATCTCGTTATTGTGGACCTTCGAGACGGAAGGTATGTATTGTGCCGCTCCACAGAACTTCTAAAAGACTTGCGCTCGTTAGCAGACAGTTCCGTTTTTATCTTTCATGGGGAAAAGGTTACTATGGCTGAAATTTGGCATGCCAGTTGATCCTAGATTCCAACCTAACAATAAGTAAGCAAAAAATCAGCCGTATATTCCTCATGAGCGCTGAGATATGGGATGCGGAATTTTCGCTTGCAGAACGGGAAATTAGAAGTTCTGTGGTGCGGCACAATAGCAAAACGGCGGCGCAGTCTAAGGGATCGAACCACAGACTTCTTTCACGATAGGTCTGAACATTTAGCATTGCGCCAAATCTCCCACTCATGCGCATGTCAGTAACGTGTACTGGAAAGACTTCTCTGCGCTGCGACGATGCACATATTTCAGCATTCAATCTCAGCAAGCGACTACATTAACGCCGCGCTGGCGGTTTCGAAAGACGGAACAGAGTTACTGGCAATTAAAGATAACGATCCGTCACAGGTATTGTGCAGCGCCAGAGAACTTCTAAAAGACCTGTGCTGGTTAGCAGACAGTCCTGTTTGTATCTTTGAAGAGAAAAGGTATCTATGGCTGAAATTTGGCATGCTAAGTTGATCCTAGATTCCAACCGAAGTATGCAAAAAATCAGCCGTAGTTTGAATCTACTAGATTCCTTATCAGCGCTGAGATATGGGAGGCGCAATTTTCGGTAGCGGAACGGGAAATTAGTAGTTCTGTGGTGCGGCACAATATGCACTATAATAATACAAAAGTAATCCCCAACATCAGGTCATTTATCGATTATTCGACGTTCCCAAACTCGCTCTCCTCGCGGCTCGAGCCGCCAATAGAGCAGGAATTGCGTATGAAAATATCCCAGAACAACGCAATGTTAGTACGCTCGACGATTTTAACACCGATCTTCAGACCGTTGTTGTCCCGCTTATTGCGTTTCTTATAATTTTGCCAATCGTGATATCGCTTTGGCGCAAATGATTTTAAGAAGGAGTGGGGGCAATTGTGTGTGAGTGCACTTTCCCCATACGTATACGTATTGAAATGTCTGCATTTCAATGCGTAGACGTATGGGCAAGTGCACTTCACTGTGGTTGGCACGGTGCCAAAAAAGGGTTGGCACGTTGCCAAAAAGGTGCTCCCACTCCTTCTCTATATCCAGTCTGTACTGTGCACCACCAAACATCGCCCTCTTCATCGTCGGAATTTTTTGTTTATTCTCCTAAATTTCTCTTTTCTAGGATTCACCACTTCTACACGTCTTTATAATGTGGTTTTGCAGCAGTGTTTCAACATTTTAGAATTCTTCTTTGTTATAATCCAACCCATATTCAGGAATAGTCTTTGCAAGCTCGTAATTAACATGATTGTCCTTCGAAATATTCTTTTGTAATTCATAATTGTAATAAACTTTATTTGCATGGACTCAAGCTGGCTGGCAATACCCGTAGAAGCGAATCCGGTATAGGCGAATAAGGGGGTGGAGAAGGAGGAGGAAACACAAGTGTAAGTAGATGCAATCGTTGGCAGAGGATCAAAGAAGCTAACAATAAGGAATCTCACAATCAGATGACAATCTCGAATCAAACACATCAACTTTGGCACGGCTTCGGCATTTATTTTGTGGGAGCAAAAGGGAGTGAAGAACTGAAAGCGATGAAGAAAATCGGCTAAGGAACATTGGAATGACTAGAAAACGGACGAAAACCGATGATTCAGAATTGAGGCTTATTGCAAAGAACTTATAATTAAGATTTTTAATAAGGACGGCCTGAAAGTTCTTGGCACCATGCCAATCTAAACATGGTCTAACGCCGATTATGGTTGGCAAGATGCCAAGCAGTTCGTGCCAGTCGTTCTCCATTGAAAACAATGGCATTCACCGATTGAATTTACAGTCCAGAGCTTCTAAAAAAATTGCAATTACTGTTTGCCTCAGGGAATTTGACACCACAGGCAACAAGATCTAGAAGTATACGGTAGGCGCTCCGTCGGAGCTAGTAACTGTCGTAACTGGAACGAGATGTGCTGCACCGGCTGTTCTCGCTGGTGATTTGGGCGCTTGCAGACGGTTTCCGGGCTCGCCTAAAAGGACCTACCGTAATCCTTCCAATATCTCTATCGCAAACTAACTTCTGTTTCCGATCGTACACTGAGTTCTACCACCAAATCGAATAACTGACCTCTACTCAACGGAGAGTCCGTGACGGTGGTGGGCGGGGTGTGCATGCACTTGGGCGACGGCGATCCAGCAGCCTTCTTTTCGTCGTTGATGACATACCTGGAAATACGGTTACTGTAATCCTATATTCTTCTATTACCGACCGATCGCTCTCTGACTACCGTAAGGATCGCAAACTGACGCGTAGCTAATCCTCTTGCAGATGAAAAAGACGAGCAGGCCGATCAATAGTAAGACGAGGACGAGGAGAACGAGCGAGAGGAGTCCGGTGAGGGAAAACGCAGGCGACGCGTTGTGTACGATGATCTGCAGAGAGTGCGGTTTGAGTCAAGTGACGATTGGAAAATGGCAGAATAGTAAATCGCACACCACCTTGGTAAATGCTACTCGGCCTTGTTTATCCGTAGCGGCAACGAGGAGCTCGCAGAGTTCGCAGGGCGGCGAAATCCCGGCCGAGGACGAGAGGCGACCCGCGTTGTCTATGGTGAAGTAGCTGAAATGTTAAAAAAATTAAATTAATTTTTGGCATTATGCCAAAGAAACTGTTGGCATGGTGCCAAAACACACCTGTTCATATTCAGCAGCTGGATGACGGCGGGTTGCGAGCGAGGAGTCAGTGCAACCTGGAAATAAATATTGTTTTTAGAAAACGGAACATTCCGTGTGTGTTATTATATTTAATTTTTTTAAAAATTAATTTGTATTTATTAATTTAGTACCTCCCCAACGAAGGGGTGCCCTCCGATGTCCATTTCATAGGTGTCGTGCTCGAAACGAATGCCTCCAGCACAAGCTAGATCTGCCGAGAAGGAGAGGGAGAGGCGTGCGCGCGCGGTCTGAAGGTATTATGCATTTTATGGCATGTCATTAGAAGTTTATCTATAATATGACACATTTTCGTGCCTTATTGTTAGGTTTACAACCGAATCCCCTCTATCAAGTTGTTAATTTTCAGATGTTTTTGACTATTCGTTGCTATAAGGGTGCAAAGACTCATTGTCTGTTTTAGAAAGCTCAAATACCTCTCCGCCATCTGTGGCCAGCACAGTGAAGGCAGCGGTGGCCGGGATGGCCGTGCCCTTCCTCCCCAGCTCCTTCACGAGGTACACTGTTCCATTAGACTCGTCTATCGAGATCAGGCCGTTATCCTCCAAGAGGGAATAGCGGATGGAGGGATTCTGAAATTTCGCGTACAGATTAAGGCAACTTCCTCTCTTTCTGTTCTAACCAGATGCCGAATAATTTTACCAACGACCTTGGAACTGCAAATTTCATCAAGCTTTGCTTTTTGAGCCTCTGGAATTCCTTTTTGGCTTCACAACAACAACTAAAACACTAAATGGGCGAAGTTTTATCACTGCGTCTAAC
The DNA here is from genome assembly GCA_014805385.1 of Levipalatum texanum. Classification (NCBI taxonomy): domain Eukaryota; kingdom Metazoa; phylum Nematoda; class Chromadorea; order Rhabditida; family Diplogasteridae; genus Levipalatum; species Levipalatum texanum. The sequence goes on from JACMIG010000559.1 coordinate 14,529, forward strand.
CTCATTGCTCGACGCCGCCAGGACCGTCGTCAGAATCGAGTGCTTGGGTGTGTTCGTGTAGACCTGCATGATTCTCACAATCAATATATTTAGTACTAATCATATCGACCCCTGAAAGCTCCGATTGAACCCAACCTTTGCCGCGTAAGTGTCGTGTTCGAAGCGCAGTGCCGGCAAGAAAGAGACATGGAGAGCAGCCAGGGCACTCCGTTCCGCATTGTCCGTTTGGACCGCCTAAAGAAGAAATCATTCCGGGCATGACGTCCGGTTGCGTCCTCTATTTGCTAAACATTGAATATATCGCCGGATTCCACGGGGATTACTATTCACTGCGGTCTGCTACAGAATACAACAGGAGAATTTAAAGATACTGCGTTTATCGATGGATGACTCTGCGTTAAACACAGTATTGGTTGGCACCACAGAACTTGTAAATCGTTCCGCGCGCATACTGTCGTTAGCGGTTCCTACCTGCGAACTGAACAATTGGAACACCGTGATTTCGCATGGGCACACTTTTATAAACCGTGCCCAAGCGAACTCGATGCGCTCCAACTTTTAGCTCAGAGGTAGGAACCGCTAACGAGAGTATGCGCGCGGAACGATTTACAAGTTCTGTGGTGCCAACCAATAGTACTATAAAACAGTACCTTTACAAGCAGATCCATAGGCGATGTCGGCTCCTCACCGGAGACTCGTACGATCCCGTCAATGTCGATGGAGAAGAGACCGGCGTGATCTGAATCTGCCACTTTCGAAATATCGCCCTCCTTCTCCAGATGGTTGTTGAATCAAAACATGTATTATTGTCCGGTATTATAGTGATGCGGAGGCGACGCGCGAACTACCTTCGCGGTAAGCAGCGTAGTGATCTATCTTCTGCCGCAGAAGATAGATCATTA
>JACMIG010000559.1:15530-26709 GCA_014805385.1 Levipalatum texanum
AGAAGATAGATCATTACGCTGCTTACCGCGAAGGTAGTTCGCGCGTCGCCTCCGCATCACTATAGTACCGGACAATAGGTTGATCGACAAGCTTTGCACAATTCACTTTGGTTCCGCGTGGATCCGTTTGTCCAGAAAGGCTCCCACATATTAGCCATCAAAGCCGTAACACAGGATACCGTTTATAACCTCCCCCGGGTCACCTAATCAACATTTTTTTGAGAATTACAAAGACGTTTGGAAATGCATGATGCTTGTTTGCAATATCAACCTTCTGGCAAATTTACCTCCAAGCAGTTGATAATCAACGCTCGCATTGAGCGCGTCGCCATCTACTGCTTTTATCGGCTGATCGACGAGGAGGATGCCGTCCTGAATTTGTGGCATCTTGCCAAGATTTCAAAACATATTTGGCATCTTGCCAAACTATTTCCTTACCTTGACGGCGTCCGCTCGATGAAACTCCGAGGAGAATACTGGCGGGAGGTCGTCGACATCTTCGACCTACAGTTTTAAATGTATTCGTGCCGGGACCAAAGTAGTCCTTGTTGGGTGCTAAAACCTTTCGTGATGGAATCCAGGTAAGACACTACAGTAATCCTCAAATTACCCTACAGTATGATATATCATACTTTCGTGACGAGTCCCAAGGCCTACCGTAATCTTCAATGGGACCCTCGTCCGCTGGACGGGTTCTCCGTTGTCGCGCGCCTCGAGCTGCACGGTGAACGAGTGCAGGGGCGACTCGTAGTTCATACGTTTCTGAAATTAGTCCATTGGGTGGTATTCGGGTGCACCGACCGGAAGGTTGGGAGTTCGAATAACACTTCAAAAATTGTCCCTCAACCTTGTCATCGCCACCTTTCGCGAGAAAATATTATTAAATAAGTGCGAAATGCTAAATATGTACATGATTGTGAACTGTAAACTGAAAAAAAGTTAAAATCTCCCAGTGATGACTTACAATTAGCATTGATCCCTATAACATAGATATAAAGATAACAGCTATTTATTCCATAACCGCAATAGACCTCTGACCATAACTCACCTTGACAGTAACAATAGCCCTCTGTGGATCCTTGATCTCAAGGAGATCCTCTCCAAAGTCGCCTCCGTCCACGATGGAGTAGTGCACGAGAGAGTTCGGGCCCGACTGATCGGCGTCCACGGCTTCGAAGTCCACGAAAACGATGGTACCTGGAGAAAATACGTATTTATACCTCCCTTTTGACTCTTATCTCAACATTTCGGACGTGGTGAAATGTATACCGATTTACCACAAAATCTTCTTCCCACTCCTTATCAATGGCAACTTTTTTGAACATCAATGATTTCGCGCGCTAATCGTAGTTTGGCGCGCAGGCTGATTCGCAGCGTTTTTTGACATTCTTAAGAGAAGGGCTTGCATGAACTTCTTGGCATCACCGCAATCTGAGTTCTAATAGTCATTCTATTGACAGGACAGAAAATCGTACGTACCTTCTAGAGATGGAGGTATTTCGACCTGGAATCGACCAAGTCTCCACCCTCGCTTTATCTGACAAGCAGAATATTGGGGTAAGTTCATTGCATTCTTGTAGTTCGTAAACGATAAGAATTGCTACGTTTTAAAGAAGTACAGGGTAGAACTTCTTGGCAACTTGCCGGTCTTAATTGGAGTGCATTTGCCTTAACGTGTGCTTATGGAATTCCTGCATAACAATACATAGTTTGGGCTAAGGCGCTCCCATTTAGATTGGCATAGTGCCAAGAAGTTCCTGCTATTCCTTCTTTAAGTGCATGCTGCTTCACGAAGGCATCTTGTTCGTACTGCAACGATTCAAAGGCGAATATTGGGTTTCCGCATTCGATGAGGTCAGTAAATCTGCACTTGTGACTTTCTTTATTTATCTTCATTGTTTTATGTTTCTGATCACTTCTATTATTTTTTATTTAAATTTTATTTATCATTTTTAATTTATAATAAAAAATTACTTTAGAACACTCTTCAAGCACTCTGCCGCCACCGCCGTTTTTATATGCCGACGCCAATCTGGTCACACAATTATATACACGAGACCATTATTCCGTTGGGAAGGAAGTAAATACTAATTGTTGTTTTACCTAAAGTTATATATGTATATATTTATATATAAGGGCTGAATTTGCAGCGCTATCGGACTGGAATTTTTCGAGAAGCTTAACGAAAGTGTTTGCCACGTCAGCTTAATTACAATTCCATTTGGTAGAAACGGAATGAATGGTAAGCTGTGGGGAGTCTCGTGCAATATTAAATTACTCCATTTGAGTAATGCTCGAGGACGAACGATTCGACTTGGTCATGCGTGGAGCTCGTATTACTAATTCACCCTTTCTTATCCCTGACTCTCATGGCTCAGTGGATGCTCTATATGTGTACAAGAAAAAAAGACATAATGCGAATTATCAATTCATCAAAATTACTGGTACGTGGCATTGATTCTATCGTCGCCAAGCGCAAAAGAGCTGAGAATTCGTTCGTCGAAAAAATTATTACGATATTATATATATGGAAGAGGGTAATTGTGATAACCTAACCTTCAGTTTCTAGCTTTTAAATTGAAATTTCATTATTCGTTTGGCAACTGGTCATGAAGTGGAGTCAGATACGGTTTATCAAGATCGCGCGTGTTGTCGGTGTACGCTCATCGCCCAACGATCTCTCTCCACTATCTCTTGTTGTTTGGGGTTTAGAGAAACGAGAGAACTGTGGAGAGAGATCGTAGGTCAATAAGTGTACAGTCCGGAACTTTCATTCCGCCGACAATATTATGATTTCACAGACCAAACGCAGCTTCCACTCAACCATACCGCAGATTTTCCCGTAATCATCTACGGTGCTCTGGTAAGTATTTATTTTTCCCCAAACGCAATTTGCTATTTCGTGCGTTAAGCTCAACGAATCAGCGCATGTCGATTTGAAAGCATATTTTGGAAAAAAAGGGCTCAATCAGGTTTCACAAAGTCAGCCTGAGAATCCTTTGCACTGCGAAGATACAAGAGATAATTTGCTAAACCGCACAAGCCGAATATGCAAAAAAAAGAAATTGTTTTGACAACTAGAAAAAATTGAAACAAAAATGATGGAAAAATGAAGTTGCACACCGTGGGCTCACTTCACTTACAAATATAATACAAGTTTTGTAAGGTATCTTACAATTAGATTAAAAGTTGGGTGTAGTAAACTTCCCCCGCCTGTAAAGTGCACTTTACAAGCAGGGGAAGTTTTCTAAGGACCCCTATATCTTGTAAAAGGCATTTTGGAACTGCATACAACTTGCTTGATTCAGATTCTATCTGGTGGGCCGATCATATACAACGGGGAGATCTACACTGGATGCATATCAAGGCAGCATAAAGTGAGCGATGAATTTATTGTTTTCTTCCATTATTTTTTACAGAACATAATAGGTGCTCTCGATGGATTCCGTAAAGATTAGATGAAAAGTTTCAGGTCCTAATACATTGCGCTCAAACGGGAAATATTCTGCGCACTATTCCACTCTCTCTATCTGATGCCAATCCAAGCAGTAATTTCGAGCACCGACTTGTGACGGAGTTTGAGTCGAATAAACAAAACCAGAAATGATAAATACTTTTTAGCAACTACATCATTGGGATCTACAATTCTGGAAATGACTATGTGGTCGAGATGGTTTTAGCAGACCTGAGAGATGGAAGGTTTGGGAAAGACTTCATCGCTCTGTGAAGAATATTTATATTTCAGTATAATATCTCGGCAATGGCATTCGTTCAAAGTGTGCTTGACTCTTTCGCAAGACGGTAAAGAGTTATTGGCTGTTCGAGATCGAGTTCCGTCAAAAGTGCCTTATCGTAAATAAGGACAACTCCGAAATCCCATTTTAAGGTCATATCTCGTTTTTTCGACGTTCCTAAACTTGCTCTTCTGGCTGGTCGAGCCGCCAACAGGGCAGGGCATTACCAACAAGTTGACCCAAGAATGAAACTTGTTGTAATTGCAGTCATCTTAAATGCGCTTTTTGCATTTGTGTGGTTTATCTTATAAGACTAAATTCGCTTTCTGTGCTTCACAAATTTTTCGAGCTCAATTTTTAATCGGTTTCATTGTAGACCGATAGCATTTCGATAAAGACCGCTTATATTCCAGCAAAGCGCTGACCTAATATGTCTAGCAATTTTTGATAATGTCTGCCTTATTTTTAGAGCGTGTTCTGGCTGCGTAGCTCAATGGTAGAGCTCCGCGGTCTGGATCAGGTAACGGGTTCAACCCCCTGGTGCCTCCATCTGTGTGAGACTCCTTCGATTTAACACAAATCATCTTCCCTCTCCTTATCAATGGTACCTTTTTTGAACCTCAGCCATTTCGCGCGCTAATCGTTATTTGGCGCGAATGTTGATTCGCAGCGTTTTTTGACATTCTTAAGAGAAGGGCTTGCATGAACTTCTTGGCATCACGGCAATCTAAGTGCTAATGCACCCATTAAGATTGGCGTGAAGACAAGAGGTTGCTGACTGTCATTCTATTGACAGGACAGAAAATCGTACCTTCTAGATATGGAAGTATTTCGACCTGTAATCGACCAAGTCTCCACCCTCGCTTTATCTGACAAGCAGAATATTGGGGCAAGTTTATTGCATTTATGTAGTTTGTAAATAATGAACTGGGAAGAACTTCTTGGCACTATGCCAATCATAAGGGGAGTGCATTTGCCCATACGTCTACGTATGGAAATCTTGCACTACAATACGTAGACGTAAGGGCTAAGGCACTCCCATTTAGATTGGCATAGTGCCAATAAATTGCAGCTAGTCCTTCTTTAAGTGCATGCTGCTTCACGAAGGCATCTTGTTCGTACTGCAACGATTCAATGGCGAATATTGGGTTTCCGCATTCGATGAGGTTAGTAAATCTGCCCTTGTGACTTTCTTTATTTATCTTCATTGTTTTATGTTTCTGATCACTTCTATTATTTTTTATTCAAATTATATTTATTATTTTTAATTTATTATTTTAAAAAAACTACTTTAGAACACTCTTCAAGCACTCTGCCGTCACCGCCGTTTTTATATGCCGACGCCAAACGCTGCAGGCAATTATATACACGAAGCCATTATGCCCTTGGGAAGGAAGTAAGTTTTGATTGTTTATAAACCGAAAGATGCCATAAACTGCTGAATTTGCAGCGCGATCGGAGTGGAATTTTGCGAAAAGTTTTTGCGTCGGGGGCATAATCACCGTACTTGCGACGTTGGCTTAATTACAATACCATTCCATAGGAACGAAATGAATGGTATACGGTATAATGAATGGGATACGGTAAATACCGTATACCCTGGGGAGTCTCTTGCCAAATAAAATTACTCCATTTCAGTGATGCTCGAGGACGAACGATTCGATTTGATCTTGGATGGAGTTAATGTTAGTAAAACCCGCTTTCTTGTCGCCGACTCCCATGGCTCAATGGATGCTCTATATGTGTGCAAGAAAGAAAGACATAATGCGAATTATCAATTCATCAAAATTACTGGTACATAGCATTGATTCTATTTATTTCGAGATCTACAAGTCTGTATAGAACACAACTCATGAATATTGATTTCGTGATTTGAGAAAAAAAAGACCACGGATGAAAAAATCAATATTCGTGACTTGTGTTCTATACAGATTTATAAATATCGAGCTGAACAACTTTTCTCTCGAGCATTTTGCATGATTTTGAGAAAGAATGAAGATATTAGCGATTGAAAGCGCGTCGCGCTCCAAAATGGTTAGCAAAAGGGGGACGGGGCATAGGTATAATCGGAACGCGAAAAGGAACAGCTTGTGCACCACCACAATAGAAACTTGACAATATTATGATTTCACAGACGAAACGCAGCTTCCACTCGACCACACCGCCGATTTTCCCGTAATCATCTATGGTGCTCTGGTAAGCATTTATTTTCCCAAGTCACCATTAAATATTTCGGGCCCAATGCATTCCTGTTGATGTGAAGGTGGAAAACCACATGTAATTCACTTGCAAATATCTTGCATGAGAGCTGTTGAAACTGCGTAAACTTACGTTTCAGATTCTATCTGGTGGGCCGATCATATACAACGGGGAGATTTATACTGGATGCAGTTCAAGGCAGCATAAAGTGAGCGGTGAATTTTTAAATTTAAAAAGAAGGAGTTGGAGCAAAGTTCCGTGACCGTAAAACAGCTGGGGCAAATGTGTCTAAAATGCGGGCGCAGGCCAAAGTGTCTTTATTTGCCACATTTGCCCCGGCTATTTTACGGACACGGAACTTAGTTCCTTCTCCTTCTTTAAAGATCGTTTTCTTCCATTATTAATTTTTGCAGTAGACAAATCGATGGATTACGTATTGATGGGATGCAAAATTGCAGGTCCTAATACACTGCGCTCAAACGGGAAATATTCTGCGCACTATTCCACTCTCTCTATCTGATGCCAATCCAAGCAGTAATTTCGAGCACCGACTTGTGAAGGGGTTTGAGTCGAATAAACAAAATAAGAAATGATAAATACTTTTTTAGCAACTACATCATTGGGATGTACAACTCTGGAAATGACTATGTGGTAGAGCTGGTTATGGCGGACCTGAGAGATGGAAGGTTTGGATAAGACTTCTTCGCTTTATGAAGATATTAATATTGCAGCATAATATCTCGGCAATGGCATTCGTTCAAAGTGTGCTTGACTCTTTCGCACGACGGTAAAGAGTTATTGGCTGTTCGAGATCGAGATCCTTCAAAGGTATTGAGATAGCAAGGAAGACTCCGAAATCTTCTTTTCAGGTCATATCTCGATTTTTCGACGTTCCCAAACTCGCTCTCCTTGCTGGCCGAGCAGCCCACAGGGCAGGGCTTTACCAACAAGTTAATACTACAAGATACCGCAATATTGCAATTCTTCTCCTTTTAAATACGCTTTTTGTAATTATGGTTTTAAAATAAATATCGATGCCACAAACAGCTACTATGCGGATTTTGTTGGGCTGGCCGAAAAAGGTAAAAAATAACATTTTCCCTTTTGGTCCCCTATATCAATGGCTGTGGTGGGCATATACAAAAGAAAGTTTCAAACTCGACTTGTTTCTCGAATTTTTTTCGCACACTGGGCCCACCTCATACAACCAAAATTGCATACCTTCTTGTGTAGAATTTCATGGGCTATCTTTTGAGCCGAAAAACTCACCTGACAAGGAACAACTTTTTTTCAGTACAGCGTTTTTAAGAAAAAAACGCATATATCACTTTCAGCTTAAATAATTATATCTCTAACAAGGTAGGTCGCCATGATCTCATATTTTGCATGTAGAATGTCCAACCTTAGTGCAATGCAGCGCCCCATTGAAATCGGGCATAGGTCATCAAGGATAACGGCTAAAAATCAAAGTCTGAAACGGAAAATTCCGATGTTTCGCATCCTATATCTCACGAAAGGAAGGAGCCTGCCACATAAGTAAAATTTTTTTGGTAATTAGTCGAGGTGGGGACCAAAAATTATTGGCTGAGTCCGGTCGCAGTCCCTTCCCACTTTGCTGTTCCACGCAAAGCTCGCCTTCGTCGGAAATTTCACAGACAGCGTGTTATGCATTTTTAGAGCGTGGCAGTTCTGGCGGCGTAGCTCAATGGTAGAGCTCCGCGGTATGGAGCAGAGGGTCCCGGGTTCAACCCATGGTGCCCCCATAACTCTTTGATACTCACCGACAGGCAGCTCCTCCTTCACGGTCGCCGCGTACTCTGAGGCATCGAATTGCGGGGCATTGTCGTTGACGTCCTTCACGATGATGAGCACGCTGATGTTGAGCTGGAAAGAAAAGTTGCAGATTTCATGATATATTGCTTTCTTTGCAGCTATATGCATATGGTTGTAAATATAGTTCAAAATTTGACAAGGATTACAAGAAGACATCAACGCGCTGGATCGACGACTTCAAAGAAACCATGGCCGACATTAACCCCTTGCATCTTGCTCACCAATCCCCAAGCACCTTCAAGAAAAGTTTTTCACTCCACCTTGTAAATATGGTGAACGAGCTATAAAACATGTCAAAACTTGTCAAATGATTACGCCACCCATATTTTTCCGAAAGAGTTCTCCGTCTCAAGAATACCTTGCTGAAGTCGCTCGTTTCGTTGTCCATGCGGCATTCCACGAGCGCTTCGAGGTTGGGCGAGCCCTGAAATATGTATTAAAGAAGGAGAAGGAGCAACATTTCAGATTACGGTCACCATGGAAATCCGACCAGACTCAGGCGAGAGTGCAAGTGCACTTTGGCCTGAGTCTGGATAATAGTGTACTTTTGCCACAATTGCCCCCAGCTGTTTTACTGTTATGAAATGTTGCTCCTACTCCTTCTTTAAAGAAGGACTCCGGGCACTTTTCGATTTTTCGTTTTCATTTGCATCTGATAGTGCTCGAAAAATGCTGTAGAATGATATAAAAATCAACCACCATATATGCATTATTAGAAGTTGTTCACTCCTCCTTCTAGAAGCCAACGGATTCAGTAAAGTTCCCCTCTTTTAGCAATATATATGCAAGGCTTTAAACAAGGAGTTGCAGCATCCTGGTGCCAAAAGCACTTTTGATGCTCTTTAGCCGGGTTAGATTTGGTCTGGATTTCCATGATGGCAGTAATCAGAGATGCTGACCATACTTCATAATTATTCAACAGCATGAGACACATCGTGCTATACGACTTCTTTCTATTACACTAGAAGAGTCCATGTTTGCTATTCGGTTTGATTATATGCTCGAGGCTCATAATTATTGCATAACTCCTAGTGTATTAGCCAAATAAAGCTGCATCCTTTATTTTGTGCCAACGAAGATGTAGTCATGATTATTACGATGTAGTCAGCATTACCCAAATCGCGCTATACGATTCCTTCTTCACTCCTTCGCATCCCTCAATCTCAGAGATTATTGCCTGAATTAGGCTGCAGCATCCTTTCCCTGCCATCTAAGGGTCGCGCACTACTCCCAAGATTGGAATGGGGCTCGGGTAATGTGTATCCGTCTGTACTCTCCCTATACTGCCTACTATCTATCCCCCCAAAGCCCTCTTCCAGATTGGCTGCCGTTCCCCTCTATAGGAATAAGGCGCGCGGGCCTGGCGCACTGATTTGAGGCCCCGCGCGAGGTTATTGAATCCACGCCCCAGGCAATTATGCGCCATTTCCGCTGAGAGGCGAACAGCGCGCGTGATTAGTAATGGAGGGCCTTGGGCACTTGCATAGTGGTAGATTGGGGCTACAAGTAGATGGAGACCTATGGAAATTGCAAACAATCAAATATGAAAAGTTTGCCAAAATATTGGACACACTATGAGCCCTAGGTTTTCAGAAATCTAAACCGTACTTATATATTTATTTCAAGGATGCCTCTATGTAACGTTTCCACGCTACGTTGTCCAGTAAGGCATATGATTTTCAAGCTTCGTAGTGCGAGATCGGAACACGCAGGCCATACAGTAGGCAGATGTCTCCTATTCTTATTACCAGACTACTCGACAAGACTGACCTTCTCGCGGTCCAGTGGCTTCTTGAGGATCAGGTCCTTGGTTCCTGGTGCGAACTCAACGAAATCGGAGCCTTTCACGAGTCGGAGATGGACGTTGTTGGAGGATCCCGTCAGATTTCCTCGGATCGGAAGATGGCCGACCTTGGAGCCTGAAAATAGGATTTGTTCCTTGTTGATGTTTTTCCATTGAAAACGTCGTAAACAAATGCTTCGTAACAGTTTTATTATAATATCGCCTGTCATCTGCTGTTTCTTCTATTTGTACTAATTTTATAGCAAAAACAGTGATAAGCGCAATAAATTCATTTTTTTATTATTTCAAGGCCTTCTGTTCATTCGCCGTATACAAATCTCTGAAGCACTGCATCACATCCCTCCCATCCTGCTAACCTGCATCGCCATAACCCTCTCCGGATGGCCAGTGTTTCATCGTTCCGAATGTCTCTATCTCCCTCCAAACTGCCCATCAACCTGCTAGTTCCCCCCTACCCCTCCTCCTCCCTCAAACGATCATGGCTTGCCGCCTGTCGTAAATTCATCGTCACATCTCAGTCCCCGAGAGAACCCTCCCTTCCTACCAGCTGTACTAGAGGGCGGCGCTGTTGCCCGGTGACGTGATAGATAGAAGCGATTGATTTAGAACCGGCTTAGCGGCCCCAGCTTAGGAGACCCTACGATATTAGCCCCAATCCCCCCACTGGGGAGGGAGCACTTGGAGTCTCTCAAGTTGTAAGGGTCCGCTGGCACGGTGCCAAGAAATTAAGAGAGGTCAAATTGATAGTGCCCTTAGTGGGGAGGGGCTAATTGAGAGGGGGGAGGTAGAGGAGCCCGGCCAGACCTCATCACAAGTGCCTTCACAAACAGTCCGTCCGCCCGGCTAGCTCTCAATCAATTTGCGATAGTCTGCAGGGAGAGTGTTAGCCCGGCGAGTCATTAGGATGCGTACCTGTTGTGATGGTCGATATTTGGAAGAAATATAAGTATTTTATATAAAGTTGTAAATTCGATGTTGCAACAAGCAGAGCTTCCTTGTAGTTTTCTAGAGTTTTTCCCGTACTCTGGTTAGCGGTCCAAATAAGCGTTGTATTCGTATTTTCTTAAGAAAATAAGTGAACAATGATGAAACTGCCGTAGTTTAGAGATCGGAATAGTAGGGATATCCTTGTGTAAATCCCGTGTAAAACTTTCAGAGCCAACGATTCCCGTAACTCCTCAGCCCTTTCCCTCTTCCTGGCGGAGAGACGAGATTTCCGCATATCCGATACCTCGCGCGTGGCGTGAAACAATCGGAGGGATGCCGGGGGTCTCCTCCCTCTCCCTCCTTCTCCTCCTCCCTCATCCTCCCCCTCCACCGGCCGGACAGGAGGCGCACTTTTTGAGTGACAGGCTATTGTCTTACTCTGGCGCCTCTGGCAACCCGATCTACGTGAACGGCGCTGCCCTTCAATGGCCTATAGGCTTTAGCCCTACGGAGCTCGAGTATCTCCCTCGATCTCCCTTTGTCGAAGGAGCATTCGATCTGGCCATCGAGCTTGTTCAAGATTCGCCCTCGCTCAGACCACCGTATACCCTGCTATAACACAAACAAATTGGCTTGTCCGAGCTAGCCCTTCCTCTCTTCCCCCCCCCTCCTCCCCCCTCCT
>JACMIG010000560.1:0-21392 GCA_014805385.1 Levipalatum texanum
CCCCCGACGCCCCCCGAGCGGCTCCGCTCCCCCGGCCGGCCGGGCGCGGGGGGGGGCCCGCCCCCCCCCCCCCCCCCCCCCATCTAGCGGAGCGTAGCTCCGCTAGTTGTATTCTAACTTTAAAACTAAGCAGTTAATTTTCAATCAAGGCTTACTTTGACAGGGAATGCATTGGCCGTCGCTGAGGCTGGAGCTTCCTTGGTCTTGGCGTACCCGTTTTTCGGACGAGTAGCGAATTTATCGGGCCTCACGGCTTCCATGGCGACTTTGGCAGCTGCCTGAAATTGGGGGTGATTATTCAACCAGCCTCGACTGGATAACACAATTGCGGTTGAGTTTTTGTAAATTCGACCGCAAAAGACATGGAATTAGAAAATGGCAGTAAAGGATGAGCCGACCTTGACCGCAACCGACTTCGATTTCGATGGCTCCTTGTCAGCAGGAGCGGTGGGCGCAGAACGACGAGGGATCTTCAAAATAATAGTTAGCTTCTGTGAATTATACAGAATGGATCAGCCAAGAAACAATTCTTATGTTGAGCATGCAATCTTGCTAACAATAAGTTACCTTGAAGTTGGCAAACATGGTGAACACGATATTAGATGCTGTGCTTGAGGACAAGCTACAAATTAGTGCGGGTTAGTTGCGACAAAAGAGTAGAGCGAATACATGACCCGACAAAAGATGATAAACTGAAGGAAATGCCATCTATGTATACGTTGCTCAAGGTACGTCCTCATATGAAACGCGAGTGCGTTTCGCACCATGGCCCGAAGGACAGACTTCAATTTGGAAATTAAAGGATTTCGGTGCCGCGCGAAAAAATTTCGTGCTACACCCTTTGCGGTGTGGTGCGAAGTTTCCTCAAATTCATTCATTCCTTTTGCATTGGAAAAAAAACATTAAAAAAAGGAATTGAGGATCATGAGAATGAACGGCGAACAATGAAATACCCTGACGCGAAAGCACTATCCTCATCTACATCAGAGACGAGAAATTGGATACTCTTGATATTCATAACCACGGCGGATTCCACCGTTACTAAAGAGGTCTACTCTAATACTAAGCAGAGGGCAATTTTGCTTCCTACGATGAATGCAGAAATAAGTACGAAATAGCGATATTTTGGTTGCTGCATTTATGTCATATAGGACAACGTTCACCTCCACCATGCAATGAATTACAGGTGTAAAATGCCGTGACGATACTCGCGTCCAACTTCACTGGCCCCGTGGATCCAACGACAGCTCGTCGGCCGAGGAGGATAGGTATCGATTGCGTGACCGATCGATATCTCGGATCTGTGAAAATCTTTTCAGCTTCATCCATGCCAATCGCGTGGAGGGTGGGCCGCTCTTCAATCGATTCATCATCACCCAGGCGCCGATGGACAATACGATCGGTTTGGATGCGTGGATAACGGAGTAGCATTATCTCCCGTGATTCAGATGAATTCTGGCGCATGGTGTGGCAGGAGGGCGTTCCGTACATCTTTATGCTGATAAGCAGGAAGGAACGAGAAAGGTAATTCCCCTTCCCATATTTGACTGCGTATAAAATTCTGAGTATCAGATGTGCAGCGTACTGGCCGCGCCAACCACAAGATGCTCCCATTATCGTGTCTGGAGGAATCCGCGTCGAGAACCTCGGCGTCGACGACTACAGGTATCTGATTCTTGGTTGGCTGAGTATCATTTTTGTTCCTTCAGAGATGCCCTCTTCCGCGTGACGTACCTTCGGCTTCTCGGACCGGGTGGAGAGGAGGTAATTGTTGACTGCGTATATTTGTCTAGTTGACTGAGTATCGCACCGGTAATAATTGACTGCGTAAATTTGTTCGCTTGGCTGAGTATCGTTCTGCAGCGACACGTGGAGCACTGGCAGGCGGACATGAACAACGTGGACAACGTGGCGTCACCGCTCGCTGTGCTGAGACTCGCCCGCTCCTGTTCCCTTCCCGTGGTTGGCCTAAAAGGGATCAAAGATCAAACTCCCTCGTAGATCATTCACGACTGCCTCGGAATCTCGCGTGCGGCGTGTCTGATTGCAGCGGAGACCGCCATCTGCAGCCTCCTCCGCGGACCCACCTACAAGGTTCACAGAGGAGAGGGGAGGGAGGAAGAACCCTGGATAAATATATCGATTGGCAGCTTAGAAAATATGAAAATTGTTCGATTTGCAGCACACGGTGCAGAAGGCTGTGCAGTGGGTGCGGTCGCAGCGAGCTTTTGCCGTCGAGACGCCCATGCAGTTTGTCTTCATCCACAGGTTGGTCGAGGGGAGGGCGAGTAGATCTGGCGATTCCGACTTGTGCCACTTAGCGAACGATCCCTGTTTATTTCTTCACAACATTTTTGAGGCATTGAAATGGTCATCGTGACATTCGGAGTCGGAAATTAGAATTATCGGACAAGGGCCAATTAATGCCATGTCCAGGGTCGTCTGCAACTTCTTCCGTCCTCTCCTCGTGCAGACAAAGGGCTTCGACGCGGACTACAGGAGGTGGGCCTTATATTTTTATATTGATTTTCCTTGACCGCCTAATCCCCCGCCCTCCAAAATGTGTTACTTCTTTTTCCAAATATTTCCATTCCATTCCTATCCGATCAAATGCTTTCGCGGCATCGCCTTGAGTTCGCTATGCTCTCCCAGAGCGCGGTTGAGTATTTTAGAGTCCCTACTCTATTATAATGTCGCTGTATGAATATAGCACACTGTCAGGTGGATGGAGGAGCGGGCAGCGAGGATGTTCCTCGACGACCAGTCCGACGCCCTCCCCGGATACCGGAAGCTGTCGCCCCGCGTCGACCCCGATCTACTGCGCCTCGCCCGCAGGAGGTACGGTGTTTTTCGCGGCGGGACCAAAAATTACCAATATTCAAATGCTTGCAGGGAGCGTCCGGATGCGCGTCGGGAGGCGCACGACGTGGTGGGGGAACTGCCGCTGCCCGTGGAGGGACCCGATGTCCTCGCAGCCAAGAAGCGACTGCCCAACAAGTATCCCGTCGGGGCGAGGTACAATTGAAGAGGAGAAAGGAGTGGAATACTGTATTTTATTGTATTTTATTATATTCAAATATGTATATTATGCTTGTGCCATTCAATATTTGCGCTAAATTACTCGCATATTTGTTTTATCCAAAGTTAATACTACCTAATTTGCTGTACAATTGAATAATTGATACCTTGCTAATTTGAAATAAATGTATTGCTACTACGGCTTGCGAGATCCCCGCTGACAATGAGGTAAGTGACCATCTTCAAAACGGCCAATGTTATGTGAATACAACGTCCAAGTAACTACGCACACTAATGTAGTAACAAAAAGTGTGCGTATTTTCGTCGGAATTCCGGAGCGAAGAGAAGTGAGAAAAGATAGAGAATGGTGGGGCAGAGAGGAGTACAAAAGATGAATCTTCCGTTGAATTTTTAACTTCGACTTTACGATTATTTATTGTCGAGCACCGTAATGGTTTCAATTCCCGAGGACCTTTTCGCGCTCTTGATCTACCTCTTTAAACCCCCCTTTTCGTGGCCGATTGAATCACGTCGGGCATGAAACGGAACAGATCAAGCATGAGAACTCTCTGTTTGGTATGGCTTGGGCGTCGAGTCAAACATTTTTTGGGTGCCCGACAATATCACAACTTTTTCAGATGTCCAATTCGTTCTCGTTGGATGGTCTTCGGAGGAACTGCTGGTTGCACACAGCCCTTTTCCATGCTAGACGCGGCAACCTCGAACACGCAGCAAGGGCCGCCACACCGGGAATCAAAGTAAATGCCGGAAAAGGTCCTACTCCATACGTCTCCGACCAACAATGTTTCAGCTTAGAAAATATTTTTTTTATCCATTATGATTTGGAAAGAAGATGATCCTCCCCGCCCTCTCCCTCCCCCTTCCCCTCTCCTACTCCTCCTCCCTCTCCCTTTCCCTGCTCTCCACGGTCGATCGCACGCGAAAGATCGCTGTCCGTTACGTTCGCATCCTAATTCGCCCCTTCTCTCGTGCAGGGGAGAGATTTGACGTAGGTATGCAGATGAGTGAGCGAGTCTCTTTGGCCACAGGGCTCTGCACCTATGAATAGGCGGCGGAAAAACACCATCATTATTGTCGGGCACCCAAATACGCTCTTGATCTACCTCTTCCATCCACCGTTTCATGCCCCGTGTGAGTCAATCGGTCATGAGTAGGGGCTAGAATATGTAGGTTCGTTATTGGTACAGTGCTGGTCGCCAATCTCCGTGAACTACGTATTGTGGAGAATCCGGAGCGTTCTAATTCCCACACCCGGACAAGACCATTGACGGACTGCGCGCGCTTTTGATCTACCTCTTCGAGCCCCGTTTCATGCCCCGTGTGATTCATTAGACCATGAAAAGGGGTTAGAAGAGTTAACTGTAGGGTACACGCAGTTCGTCAATGGTATTGTCCGAGCCTGGGAAGTAGAACGCTGCCGGTTCCCGACAATAGGGGGTAGGATAGAGACGGAAGGTGTAGGACAAAAAATCTCCATTGCGAGCTCTCTCTTAATTTTGAAGCTCTGGACTGGAGGTTTTCACCAGTCAGTGGTAGCCCTCATTCTGCTGAATGTGTCGTTATTATAAATTCAGAAACCTCGTTATCCGTGAAATGGGATTTATTTTCCTTTTCACCCTGCCGCACACTTCTCACAGAAAATTTTATTTCACGGATGTCTCTGTTTTGACCGGTTCCCGAAGATGTAAATAGCAGAACGAGGGCTCCCGACTGGTGAATGGGAATTAGTACACTCCCGGTGCCCGACAATATCTAAAGTCATCATCTCCACCGATGACAATTAACCTCTGAGCTCTGATCCGCGCGAAACATCCTTTTTTGTAGTACCCGGTCAATATCCACTTATCGATCGGTAATATCGATTTTATTGAAAGGCATCGAGCATCAATTCTACGCAGGAAAATCGTCATGGTCGCCCGCTCCGCACCTCCTGCCAAGCATGCCAAGCGAGCGGATCTTCAGGTGTGATTATGACCTTTGAGTCATCGATTTATCGATTTATCGATTTATTCAGGGTATCCGAGCTGTCGCCATAATCGGTGTTCTCTTATTTCATCTGCGTCCACGCGACTTTGCCGCGGGCTTCCTCGGGGTCGATGTCTTCTTTGTTCTCTCGGGATTTCTCATGTCCTCGATTCTGGCACGCGAAGATTCCATCACACTCGGAATCATGGCCCAGTTCTACATACGAAGGTACTCTTCTCCATAAATGAAGTATTGTCGGGCACCAAAATGGTAGCATGGGAAAACTGCCGTTTTTTCCTTTAAAAATCATTTTCGATAAAGAGCTGAATTTTCCACGCGACAGTGGAAATGTGCCGAGTTCTGGTGCCCGACAATAAGTGCAATAGCGAGCGCAGTTCGTTATTGCACGTATTATGCTTCTTTTTCTCCAGGTTCAAGCGGATCGTTCCGCTCTACGCACTTTTGCTGGTGGTTCTTCTCATTTTCGTGCCCCTCATCTTCCTGAGCAGAGATGTGAAGCGGTAAGTTTGAGTCAGTTTACGATCCCTCAACTTCACTTTACGATAAATCGAGATAAAAATTTTAGATTCCTCAGTGATCTCGCGGTAGCCGCCGCATTCGGGACGAACATTGCAGCGGTGGTCGAAAGAGTCGACTACTGGAGCGAAGTCCGTTTTATACAGAACTTCCGGCGTTTAGCAATCCGAACTTACTGCGTTTATTGGCCCAATCCACGGATTCTAAATAAAGAAATATCAGGTCTTCGACTCCAACGTCCTCACTCACACGTGGTCGCTCGGCGTCGAGATCCAGTTCTACCTCGTCGTTCCTCTCATCATTGCCCTCCAGCGTGCCTTCGGACCTCGCTGGTCGATACCGTATCTCTTCGTTATTTCGGCAGGTCAGACTGCATCTTGTAAAGGTCTGACCCAGCGAACTACAGTATCCCTCTTCGCGTATCTGGTGGCGTCACCGATGGCTGCCTTCAATCTGCCGTCCTCTCGAGTGTGGCAGTTCCTGGCGGGAGGACTGGCGTTTGAGTGGTCAAGAAGTGACAGCGAAGAAGTCACGGATTCGGAAGGGAGAAAATACAAGATTCTGGCGGTATTATTGATTTATATTGATTATTGATTGCTTCTAAAATGCAAAAATGCAGTTCTTGATCTACCGCCGTTTGAATATCAATTTGGCTATGGAAAGCTCTCATTCCACTATTATTGCCGATTCAGAGCCGAGCTGGAAATACCTAAAACAACTATTGCTAAAGAGCCGCATTTCTTCGGAATGCACCACATTTTGGCGGCCGACAATGTGATTTTTCAATATTTTCCGGGCAAATATGTTTGTTTTGGTATCAAGAAGAATGCGGTTCATGATCTGTGAGTGCTGATGTCCCTAGTTGGCTACACTCGTGTTAGAGAAACAGAAAACATAGCGCGATCCGGGCCCGTTCCACGATCGCACAATGCGATTATCAGTGGCAGTTTGAACTGTCTCCCACGCGATGCGACGTCAGGGACCATTTTGGAGCCATCCGGGAACAGCGGAAGAGAAAATATTGTTATTATTGTCGAGCACCAACACGTGAAGCATTCCAAATGTTCCATGGAAAAGACCAGGCCAAAGTGGTAAAATCAATAAAAACTGGTAGATCAATACATCGCAGTAGATCAATATCTGCACTTCCCCACTTTACTGTAGGACAACGTCGCGTTGTATTTGGTGCTCGACAACATCCATTCCAGACTACTCCATGCCTGGATCACGAGCTCGATGATGCGATCGCTTTCGAGGATTCTAGAGGACCAGGGAAATGCTCCAGTACGTTTTGTTAATAAATAAAAAAATCAATAAATCAATAATAAATACTCTCATCAGAACTTCTGTCGCATTGTCTGGTTCTTATTCTGGTGGCCCTGCTGATCGGTCCTTCGACTGCCTTCCTATCCACGAATGCCTTGAGAGTTACGACGATTACTCTCACCGCACTCTTGATTGCCATTGGATCCGAGGAGAGCCATCAGTCTGCGATCATCATGAATGCGTTAGTTTCTATTCCTATGTTAAAGCCCTTTTGATCTACCGTTTTTTTGGCTCTCGGCTATAATACCAGCGTAAAAACTACGCTCATCCTAAACTACACTATTGGGACGTTGTCGAGCACCAAATATCGGCGAATTTTCGCGCTCGAAAATACAAATGACGGACTGCGCGTAATCTTGATCTACCTCCTTTTTTATTGCCCTTATTTTTCAAACGGTCATGATAGTGTGGATTGAAGAAGTATGTAGATCAGGTACACGTACAGTCGGGAATTCAACGATCCTGGGTGCTCGACAATATTAATCGATTTCAATGAATTTCACTTCAATCATTAATTGATCGAATTCCAAAAAAGGCAATTAAACAAAAATAAAAATTTTCAGTCCGATGGTCTACATCGGCGACATTTCGTACGTTGTTTACCTCGCGCACTGGCCGGTCATCACGATGTGGAAAAGTTATGCCGATGTTACGGAACTCGGGGCTGTTGGTAATAAATCGTTCCGCTTTTATGAAATTCCGCCCTCTGTGTTAAATGGTGCATGTTTATTGTCGGGCATCCGGTGTGTTCTAATTCCTTCGAATACAACACTTTATGAGACGAGGCTTGGATCACGAGCGCGCGCTTTCCATCAATAGTCTCATCCTGAAATGGAAATATAAGGGTGCCCGACAATGTCGTTCCGTTCTCCTAAAATTCCGCCCTCTTTGCTAAACGCAGTCGGACATACATACATACATACATACATTTATCACGTAGGGGGTACGTGGGGTCGTGAGGTCGGGAACGAGGTATATAGGTGCTAAATAACGTGCTAAATAAGGACATGTTTGTAATTGAAGAATGCATCGCCTGTGCCGCTGTCACTCTCCTCATCTCCGTGTTCCTTCATCACACGGTCGAAGCCTATTTCATCAGGTATCAGCTACAGTACTCCCGGATGCAAAATCAGAGATCGCAAACTAGCCTGCAGCTCTTCAACTTCTACAGCTGCAGTGTTCGTTGCCTTGGTCTACGCGGCTATGGCACTTTCGGCAATCTTCCATCTTCCGGAGTCAGTGGTGGTGTGGAGGGAAGGTGAGAAAATTCGGACGCCGCTTCAAATATTGTCGGGAACCAACAATTTACACGCCATGATCTACCAGCCGGTGTGAGAGAAGTAGATCAAGAGCGCTGGCAGTCCGTCATTGGTGTTGTCCGGACTTGGGGAAATAGCAGTCGTGGTGCCCGACAATATCGCAGCGCCATGATTTATTGGGCTATAGCGAGAAAGAAGATGTTTCAGCAAAATCATTGGGATTTGCGATGCCCGATGGTCAGCCCAACATCACAGAAGCCATCAAATGGAATGAGAAAGTCGCCAAGACCGCGTATTACAATCGGAGGCCGTTCAAGTAATCAGTATTCCGAAAATAACTTTATTTAAATAAAATTAAACAGGGATTGCAAAGATGATCTGGAAGTGACGAATTGGACGCGTGCGCATGACTCCAAGAAACCCTACGAGTGCGTTGCGGTCAGTCTGATTTATACTAATCGCGTGGTGTAGTAAATGTTGTCGTAGGTGAAGAAATTTGCCGCCGTCTGGTAAATTGGCTGCCTATTGTCGAGCACCAAAATGCGGCTTCTCACTTCCGAAATTAATGGCGGCGGACTCTCGAACTACCGATTTTTGACCTATTTCGTGATCATGCTCTCAAAGGGAATAGAAGTGAAAGAAGAAATTATCGAAATTTGGTGCTCGACAATATCAGGCCGTTTCAAAAATAGGGCGAAATGGTTTTCATTCACTTTTCAACAATTTTCAGCGAGGACCCGGAAATCTTTCCGTCCTCATCGTTGGAAATTCGATCGCACATCGATCCTCCATGATACTCAGCAAGATTCTCCATGGACGCTATTCCACATTTCGGCTTTTTGCACACTCTGGTAAGTTTTATTGTCGGGCACCAAAACACACACCATGCGGAAACTGGTATTGTCGGCGGAATAAACGTTCCGATTTTACGCTCATCGCCCTGCGATCTCTCTCCACTGTTCGCTCGTTGTCTGACGGTTCGTGAAACGAGAGAACAGTGGAGAGAGATCGCAGGACGATGAGAGCGTACAGTCCGGAACGTTTATTGCGCCGACAATAAAGACTATATCGGCGGTAGATCAAGAGCTGAACTCGTTTGGTGCTCGACAATACCTCAATTTGACATATTAATTAATTAAATAAATAATTAACTTACAGCCTGCAACCCAATCTCGGATCTGAATCCTTGTCGCGACTTCTTCAATGCTTCCTTTGCCGTCGCGCAGCACCAACGGCCCGATGTCACCTTTTTCATCGTCAGCGAGTTCGTGTTTTGGTACCTTGATGTAGTAGATACATACCGTAGTACGACGATGTTTACTGCACAAACTTGTCTCCAGCACTTAATTTACGGATGTAGACAAACGGAGAAAAATTTCAGCAACCCCACAATTGATGCTCCCATCCTGGATCTTCAAACAGATGTTACAGTGCAGAAGCTGCGCAGCGTGCTGGAGACCTTTAGGTAACTTTAGAAATCGCAAACTGATTTTAGTGATCACAAACTGATTCCAGGAAGTACTCTGGTACGGTAGTTTACGATGAGGAATACCCGCGGCCGGCCAAATCTGTCGGAGTCGCCATGTCGATGGTGAAAAGATTGAGGAGAGGACAGAGCCTCGATGGCCTGAAGATCGACCACCTGGTAACTGGATCTCAAACCGGACATGATTTTGTTTTTTTAAAATAACAAGTATATAGGATAAAACAAATAATTTCATTTTAAACGAAAATGAGCGATCAATAGGTAATGAAATCTTGGAAAATCAATACAGGTATATTTTAAAAGGTTAATTTCAGTCTTGGCTCGAGCAAAAGGCGAACTACTGGAAGAGGGTGGGCTCGATTCCTTGGGACTCGCGCCTCATTCGACACAATACATCCGGTTCCATCTGTGGACGAGAGGACCCCGGGACGTGCTGGCTGTAAGATTTCTTATCGATTATAATTAATCGATTTTTTTAAATATCGATTTTCTTTTCCAAATTTCCAGATACAACCGTACATCTCTGCATGCGTACCTGGCCGACAACTCGCATCTCTCATCCGAGGGTCTCAATCTTCTGAGGCCATCTTATACCGCCATTCTGCACCGATTATTTCCTTCCGTTATTTAGTCGATCGATAAATAATAAATCTCCCGAAAAATACAATAATATCTTTATACGCCAAGTACAAATGGGAGAACTAGAGAGATGCTCGTTTCAGGAAAATTTCGTTTCGATGGATACTGTAAGTGCTTGGGATCCGAGGGGAATCGTGGTGGGACCCCCGCGCAATCATCCATCTGAAAATGGACAACAGCTCTTCAGGGGCTTTCACTCACCACCGCTGCCCACTTGTATCTCCCTGCAGGCCGTGGACTCGGAAGACGTCTCCTTGACGCCTACCGTCGCTAAAGATCCGTCATTTAAAAATCCGCTATTTAGGAATCCGCAAATTATCTATTTCACCGAATCACGGAATTCTATTCTACGGATGCACTCACGCTGCGCGGAGATGGACCCTCCTCCCGCAACCAGCGTCTCCGTGCTCAGGAAGCGGCTCATGCGGTTGAAGGTGATCTGAAGACCGGGAAATAGGTATCCGTAAAATTTCTATTTTACGGAATCCGGGCATTTTACGGACGGGGTTGATGCTGAAGATTGTCTGGTGATCGGCGCCGACGACAATACACGGCTCCACGGCGTGTCGAATACGCGTCCGCAGCGCCAGTGTGTGAGCCAGCGGGACCATCTGGAATCCGTGGATTAGCCCATCTCACGTCCGTAGATAAAAATTCCAGATTCTATTTCCCGGAATCCCACCGTATCCTGAGTTCCGTGAATAATGAGAATCGGCACGTCGACGTTGGCAATCTTGTCGGAACTGCGGAAGAGGACAGATAAAAATCAATAAACAACATCAATATAAAAATCGATAATTAATAAATAAATAAAATCGATCATATACTTTTTGAAGACGTCGTAGCAGCACATGCTGGTGGAGTTGGGGCTGGAAGTGAGGAGTCGGACGCCCGAAGTGAACGGAGCCATCAATATCAAGCCCGTGAGGGGAGACTGCAGAGAACAGATCGATATTGTCGGGCACCAAATAGGGATCTTATTGATCTGCCGTCAAATGTACGGTTCATGAATAAAAGATCGTGAAGTCCGTCTCTGTTCATTTCAGTCGACGAAATAAAAAAAGCTCTAGTGTTCACGACATATTTTTGGTTGTGCAGTCGATTTTCCGCTCTTCTTGCTAAATACAGTAGCAAGATTCCATCCTTTGGACAACCTGCAGTAGTACGAGGTAATCGATACATTGCGATCAAGCGATGCCGCTAGATCCACCGCTGCCGCCGTTCCGATGGAGTATCCAAACATGACGATCTGAAGAGGATACGGTATCCGTAAAACAGTTTTTTCTCAACGCCTATTTTACGGACCTTCATATCCGGCCGTGTTTCTCGAATAAAATTGAAGGCCGCCATGACGTCCGCGTACATGCTCTTCTCCGTCGAATAACCCGAACTGTAGCCGAATCTGACGGAGATCAAAGATCAAATTTCAAAGAGCAAACAAAATGACAAAAATCAAACTACAAACCCGGAATAGTCAAAGGCATAAATGTCGACTTGGAGGGCATCGGCAATGTGGGCAAAGGAGACGCAGTGCGGCTGCAGAGATCAAAGATCAAATACTAGACGAGGTAAATGCAGTAGCGAGTAAATGAGCATTGTCGTGCACCGAAACGTGGTCCGTGACTCTTGATCTACCTTCGCATTGCTCCAGTTCAAAGCCCCAACTGGCAATGAAACGGCGATAGATCAGGAATCGCATTTTCGCGCCGCGTCTTGGTGCTCGACAATATTCATTATCTCTACGTTTACTGCGTTTGTCAATATGGTCGATTACGGAATGATTACTCCTCCCGACAAGAGCATGCTCTACAGTACCTGTAGGAAGTGTCCGAGGTCCGAAGAGTTGGGCTGTGTCATCAGGATCACCTGGCAAATTATTGATTATCGATTTTCTCGATACAATGAAAATTAAAAGATCTACCTGTTTGGTGGTCGTCTCATCGTTCGATGGAGCGTAGGTGCGAATGCGGAGGACGAGAATGTCGTTACCCGATGCGGAGAGCACTCGGCTTGCCGTGATTCTGAGGGCAACATTGATCTTTTCTCTTTGATCTTTGATCTCGTGTTTGTAGTTTGAACACCTGTCGTAGACGCAGTCATAGTCGGCCAGTGTCAAGCCGACCATGGGCACGGGGACAATGGAGAAGGGCTCGTCGCCCACCTGGAAGAGAGATCAAAGATCAAACATCAAACTACAAAGATCAAACTCCCACCTCGGCCACGCTGGACAGGACTCGGCTCGGGTCGTTGTCAAGGCGAATCGTGTATCCGGTGCCCTTGGGAGGCGGATGGAAGGCCACCTCAATATTTGTATTTATGACGCTGTGTAGTAAACGTCGGCCTATGGACCTACAGTAATTTTCAGCGACGACATTTTCTACAACACCACGACCCGCCTACCTTGCGGACAATCCTCGAGGGCATCGGAGGGCAGATGATTCGGCACAGCATGCCAATTACCTAGAAAACGGTGGGTATCGATCGCAAACTGCACGACTACAGTAATCCTCTCGGCGAACGCAAACTGATACCTTGAGCAGGCTTTTTGTGGATTCCCAGAATCCACTGGGAGCCGGTGGCTCCTTTGAAGATGGAGTCGGACTGCGGGCCGTGGAGACGGGAGTACACGAGGTGCCTGATAATATTTTATTGATTTTATTGATTAATCGATTTTTAAATTGTTCATGCAATAAACGATATTACTCGAAGTCGAAGCGTCATCGGCAAGCTGGTGAACCGAGCGTCCACTGGATTGCAGCTCCTGAAAGATCAAAGATCAAAGAGCAAAGAGCAAAGATGAAAAATCAGAGATCGAACCATCATGAGCATGTTGAGAGTGGACAGTGCCGGAGGCTGCTTTTTTCGGCGCTTTTTCCGCGGAGGAGGCGGCGGTGGCAAAACCATGCTGCCTAGTTCGTCCAGGCCTCCTGGTAGATCAAAGATAAATATTCGTAGATCAAAAATCAGAGATCAATATTCATAGATCAATATTCACATATCAATTCTTAGATCAGCTGAGCGGATTCAGTTTCTCCTCCTCACCCTCCTTATGCTCAGCCTGGCGAGGCATTGGGCGAGACAGCCACGTGAAAAGAAGACGCCGAGGAAGACGACGGGAATTTCGAGACTACAAATTGAGACCGAAATATCGATTCTTTAAAATATTTTTACAGTCTGTCTTTCATGTAAATCTTCACCATGGAGATTCATAAGCTATCTGACGGATTGCATCTCAACCGGCATTTAGCACACATGACGGCTCCCTTTATTACGGACCTGCAAGTACGGTCGGCGACCGCATTTTTCGAATTTTTATTTTTATATTCGCCTTTATTTTGTTTATTTGCTCTGGTAGTACTGTTCTTGTGAAGCTCATTATCAGTTTTCACAGAAATACAGCGGGGCACCTGATGTAATCAGCGCTGCAATTCGATTTGGCTTCGAAATCTTCATCATTTCTTGTTTTCTTTTTCACGCATTATTTTACCCATATTTTGATGATTGTTAATTTTTCAGTTCCTGAAAATGCTGCGGCGTCCGCTGTCGCAGATCGAAATCAAGGGCGACGACATCGAGGAGATGGCACGCCGAATTCAGCACTGCCACGAGAAGAATAAATCATGCGCTACAACGAGGCGAACTGTATCGCAGGTAATTTAGTCTATGGTTACCCGAGAAGAATAAATCATGCGCTACAACGAGGCGAACTGTATCGCAGGTAATTTAATCTATAGTTACCCGAGCTATCATCAGCGATTAGGACTATACCTAATCTTCAGGCAGCCCAATCATCGCAGACCGACCAGTCCATGCATGCAGAAGAGATGGAGGTTTGTTGCATTCATTTTTGATTTATATATTTTATACTCTACTGTATAAAATGCAATATCATCCATTACATTCAGGTAGAGACTACGACGCCAACGCCCCGGCCTGCAACACGAGCAACCACCGTCACCTTCGCAACCAGCCTCAGTTAGTTATATTTATGTTCTTCAAATATTTTCGTTAGGGTTGTATTTAATTACACGTCAAAAATGTTGCTCTCATGCGTTATCTGCGTTTAATTGTATAGAGATTACTTTATTATTCCTAGGCACGCCGATGTCGCTGAGGTCGTCAACGGGAGCGGGTCCATCGAGGCGCAGTGGCACTTCGGCCGCATCCGACCTCTCCCACCTCGATGCCCAGCCTAGCAGCTCCAATTCCTTCCGATAGCCGTGTTCCTCCCACCTTCCGATCTCTTTCGACATATTTGAGATCTCTCCCGATTTACGTGTACATTTATTACAATTGTGAACCTTCACCATTCGACCTTATGAATAAATGAATTCTTTTCACGACATTCTTCTCCGTTCCTGGGTTCAATTCCCAAAGCTATATCTATCCCCTCCGATTTATCCGAAGACAACATGTTGTAAATTTTGTGTTGCAGATGGGTAAGTTGGTCTTCGACGACGAGGGCAACACCGTCGCCAAGCCGTGGGCCGCCAAAGCTCCGAGGGAGGAGAGTGGAGGGCGGAGCAGTTGGGGCCGAGGGAGCTCTGATCGAGGAGGAGGACGTGGAGGATTCCGCGGTGGACGAGGAGGCGATCGGGAGGGAGGCTTCCGAGGACGGGGCGGCGG
The DNA here is from genome assembly GCA_014805385.1 of Levipalatum texanum. Taxonomy (NCBI): domain Eukaryota; kingdom Metazoa; phylum Nematoda; class Chromadorea; order Rhabditida; family Diplogasteridae; genus Levipalatum; species Levipalatum texanum. The sequence goes on from JACMIG010000560.1 coordinate 14,878, forward strand.
TTTCCGTGGAGGAGACAGGGGAGGAGGACGAGGATTCGGAGGCCGAGGAGGAGGGGATAGAGGCGGATTCGGACGCGGAGGCAGCGATCAAGGCGGATTCGGAGGAAGAGGAGGATTTAACCGAGGGTAATAATAGTATTTATTAAATTTCCGAAATTGAAAAAGATGAATAAATCAATAGTGATTAAATTCTGCTGCGAAATTTTTGAAGTAATAATATTCTAATCTAGTTCATTGGAATGTTCGCCCCTTCCAGCTTCGATCGCAATGCGGACAACGGCTACAGCCAAGAGAACGCCATATCACTCACCGGCGAGGACGGCAAGCCGAAGGAGGTCGGGATATTCATACGGATTCATCAAATATCAATGTATTTGCAGCCCTGGAAGAGGGAAGCCGTCTCCACCTTCCCCGTGAAGCGCTCGTTCGGAGGCGACGACGACAGCGGAGCCCCCAAGAGGGTTTGTGATTTATTGATTTCAATTTGATGAAATTACCGAGCATATTACAGACTCGGACCGATGACGGCGCACGTGGTGGAGGCGACCGTGGAAGAGGAGACGGATTCCGTGGACGAGGACGTGGAGACGGATTCCGAGGGCGCGGCGATGGAGCACGAGGACGCGGGGAGGGACGTGGACGCGGTGGCTTCCGCGGAGGTATATATTGATTATTGATTTTTCAAGAAGTTTCTTAAGTATTATTTTTCTAAAAATTTATTTTTACAGGCCGCGGTGGCAGCGATCGGGGATTCGAGCGCAAGCCCTGGCAACAGCAGCGGCATTCAGTCGACACGCCGAGACGCTTTGGGGAAGAAGGAGAGGAGGAGCAGGGAGAGGAGATTACGCGGAAGAAGAAGGTAAAGAAATAGAAATATAATATATTCCTTGACTATTGCGTGATAAATTATTAATTTGTCCTTTGATATTTATTTACTGGTATTCAGAGCTGGGCGGAAGAAGGCGATGACATCGAAGTCGTCAATGCAGTTACCGTCAAGCCGAAGAACCTCAAGTGGGAGAGATTTATATTTTCGCAAAATCGTCCGATTGAGGTGGGTTAATGTGAAGCTGCGCTACTGGCGAATCATCGTCCGCAACATGGCCTTCAAGGTATTTTTTTAAAATTTAAAATAACATCGCATAAACAAGTGAATGGTTTTATTTATATTTTACAACTAATTATGATCTCCAATTGTCAGATTATATTTTCAGACGAAAAAGGAAGATCTCGAGGCGATCTGCACGCCGCACGGCGAAATCACCGAGGTAACGACGAAGATTCGATTATCACGCCCACTTCTTTCTAGATCGTCCTCCCGAAGTGCAAGGATCCCCGCTTCCCGAAGTCGTGTGCCGGCTACGGATTCGTACAGTACAAGGATCAGGAATCGGCAGAGAAGGCGCTGGTCAGTTTCGGAGAAAGCCAAATAGAAGATGTTGCTCAAAATTTATTCATGCATTTCTCTCCGAAATAATGGCAAAAATACAATATTACTCGTTTTCTTTTGAAGAAGGCCCTGAACGAAGCCACCATCCACGGCCGGCAGATCGCTGCTGATTTCGCGCAGCCCAAGGATACGTACGAGACGGTCAAGCACGAAGGTACACTTTTTGTAATATCGAATATTTAATCTGGATATCGATTTTTTCTGAGTTCTAGAAAAGGGATATTTGATTCTGCAGAGGAAGCCGACCTGAAGCGGAAGGTGAAGGTAGAGAAGGAGGACGACGATGAGGAATCCGACAGCGATGATGAAGGAGAGGCAGAGAAGGAGGAAGAGGACGAGAAGATGGAGCAGGATGAGGTAGTGCCTCCTTGGACTCTTTGATGGAGGAGCTACCGTAATTTTCGGCTTTTATTGTATTGCAGAGTTATTGTATTGCACGTCTACTACCCTAACATATATTGCAGAGCTCTGGTGATGACGAAGAGAAGGAAGACGACGATGAAGAGAACGAGGACGAGGAGTCGGACGAGGACCTCGATGACATGATCGATGACGAAGAGGAGGAGGAAAAGAAGTCGAAGACCGAGAAGCCACCCCGCAAGGACGACCAGGCAACAATCGAAGGACGCGCCGTCTTCCTCAGGTTGGGATACTTTCCCTGGGAAGGAGCCGCGTCGAGGAGTCTTATGGCTCTGTTCCGGTGATTTGCTGTCGACATCGTTTCTTTTCAGGAACCTCGCCTTCGAGACAACTGACGAGGGACTCGGAAAAGCGATGGCCAAGTTTGGAACTGCCAAGCTGGCCGTTATTTGCAAGTATGTGAATCAGTTTGAGATTCGTGGCGAATACTGTATCTGATTTATTTTGAACTTTTACTGAACTTTTTTTAAAAATAAAATTTAGATACGCCGACAGCGGCCACAGCAAGGGCTCCGGCTTCGTGCACTTTTCTACGAAGGAAGAAGCCGAGAAGATTGTCCAATTTGCGGAATCGGGAACTGTAAGGGGGATACAGTACGATGGGATCTACAGTATCTATTTTCAGCTGATCATCGACGGTCGCCAGGTGTCTGCGCACATTGCAGTGCCGCGAGCCGATGCAGTGCAGATGGAGAAGGAGAGGCATCTCAAGGTAGGGGTATAGAAGCGAGAAAAAATGGTCACTGTCCTTTCCTCTAATTCCGGCAGCTCTTGGAGAGCACTTTTGATTGTGAATGAAAAAGCGCTTTCGTTCAACGTGTTTTTTCATCATGTCAAATAGTTATTCCGTGGAAGAAAGATATATTTCATTGTTATTGTTTTTATGGATTCAGGGAAAACGTTGGGTCGAAGAAAAGAAGCTTGTTCAGGCCCCGAAAGACAACCGCAACCTCCTCCTCGCCCGCATGGGAATCGTGCGAGAGGGAACGTCAGCTGCCAAGAATATGAGTGCCGAAGACGCCGCCGCGAGAAGGAGACTCGTCGAAGTGATGAGGAAGAAGCTCGAAAATCTGCATATGTACGATTATACTCCCTCTCATTTACTAAACATTTAAAAGAAATCGCAATATACTACAATGCTGTCAACGAGTGCGAAAGTTGTAAGGCTTTTAGAAAAAATATGGCACCATCCGCATACCTATGTAATTTTCCCCGACATGTTTCTATCATGTGGGCAGCGAAAAATATTTTTCCGAAAATTTCTCCAATAATGCATTGTTTTAATTACAGGTTCATCTCGCCGACTCGTCTCCTCATTCACAACCTCCCCGCGAACCTCCACGACGCACAGCTCAAGCAGATTGCCTACGTAATTTTGATAATCGTGAAAACCAATAATCAAAAACGTTCCAGGGTGCCGCGGGACCGCAGTCGACGGTGACGGAGTGCAGGATATGGAGGAATATGGATAAGCTCGATGACAAGGTCCGGATTTGCTCTATTTTGAGGGATATCAAGAAAAGAATATTGACACGCACTACATTTATGAGTGGCCGAATCATCTTATAATTTCTATTCAATAAATTATAAAGCACTCTTTGCAGGGAAAAGGTCGCTCAGCCGGTTTCGGTTTCGTCGCCTTTTCCACGCACAATGATGCACTAGCGTGCCTGCAGGTTTCTATTTTTACGTCCTTATATTTATGCTATCCCACCCGAAGATTCGCGTATTATGATCGATTTGCAGAAGCTGAACAACAATCCATCGACGTTCTCGAACGAGAAGAGGCCGATAGTCGAATTTTCCGTCGAGAATCTCAAGGTGTGTGCTTGATGCACGGAGTACATTCTCCTAAGCCGATATTTATTACATTTACACTTTACCTCCATTTTCCAGGCCCTGCAACTGCGGGCGTCGCGAATAACGACTTCGAAGGGCGAAGCACCAGTGAAGAAGCAGAAGAAGGGCAAGAATGCCGAGGAACTCCGAGCCAACGTCGAAGTGACCAAGGAGGTGCGTTGTTGGCAACGGCAGAAAGGAGACCCGCACTCTCCAAAGCGATCGCAGACTAACTCTGACCCTTCCAGGTGGAAAAGACGACGGCAAAGCTTCGCAAGTCGGGAGCGAAGCCACTGCCACTGCGCATGGGAGCCAAGAACAGGCTGAGGAATACGAAGGAGGGCAAGGCTTTGAAGGTACTGCGATTTCGGGGAATAGCGTATTTACTAAAGTGGTGAGTTCGTATTGAAATGGAAGCAAGATTAGATTTTAATCTCGGGCACGATGAGACATGCCTCTACGCGAAATGATGACAGAATGGCATAGAGTTTGGTGTCAGTTTCTGCCAAATGACCACTCAGCGCGTTCAGGGTTGTTCCCTATAGTCACTGCCGATCTATGGACCACTGTTGATAAGACAGTGCGTCAAGTGATGCAAAGAAAGTGTAGCCACAACTGGCGCGATTGTGGAGTGGTCCGAGTTCATCGAAATTGTATGCTGGAAAGTGGCAGGTGTTTGGCATACGAAGTACTGATTATGTATAACACGGGGCAACTTTTGCCAGGAGAAGACGCACGGGAGATGGAATCAGTAGCGTTATCATCCCTATGTTGCAGGCCAAGAAGGATGCAGCGAAGAAGAAGGCCAAGAAGTCGGGCAAGGAGGGCGGAGAGGAGCAGCAGAAGCCCGGAGGAGCAGTCAAGAAGCCGGGACGAGCGGCCAAGAAGACCCTCTCCAAGTACCTCACCATGGGCTGAGGGTAGTAGCGGTGACGTCATCCACGGTTGTATATCACAGCTCATCGGGTCCCTTTACTTCTATTTCACAACCCTGCCTCTGTTTCTGTTTTGCGTAAGTCTCTCTGACGTTGACTACAAACTACACTTTTACGTCCCAACTCTGATTGTAGTTATGGAGAATATAAGTGTGGGAAGGGAGCCAGCCCTCCTGACGAGGCACAGACTATTGACACTCCCTGCCACTGTTTCCATCCATTATTGCCCGTTTGTCGTTCCTCGAGGGCGAGGAATTTGTTATCGACTTGGAATGAGCTCGAAACTCCGCCACTGTCTACACAAGCCTCCTCTCACGCGGATGGCATTTATCATCCCGTTGTTATCTCCATCTCTATCCATTCTCATACTAACTTTTCCCGTTTTACGCGCCCTAGGTTGCACTCATTCGTAGTTTTATACCCCTGGAATAGAAAAATGAGAAAAAGAAAATAATTGTTGAGTTTGATCGCACTTGCGTTATGCTGTTACTGTTATTCGCATTGTTGAATTTTCGTTGCTTGATTGTGAGAGAGATTAAAGCCTCGTTTGGAAGCGAAGAACTAGAGTAAGAGAGTGATCTCTGGCTCAACGGCGGTTGGCATACACTCCGCTTGCATACTTGTTTCGCCGATCAATGAGAAGAGCAGAGCGCACCTCCTTGCCATGATTTCCCCGTCTCCTATGCTCTTAAGGGTTTTCAGCCACCTCCCAATCCGAGATTTCCCCGATGCTAGCAGCAGGTGATTTCGTTCGAATTCTTTGCCCGACAAGGGGGGCCACAACTGTGGCCTAAACAAGTGCTTTCGCAACCCTCCTCGAATTGCTCGTCTCTGCCTTGTGCAGGAGTAAACAAGTTGCCGGCCAGAGACCGCCCTCTGTCCAGAATCTTCTATTCCCTCGCTCCTCCTCGCGGACTGAGTATCACCATCGGTTCTCTCGTTCGTCGCGTTGTTTCGCGCTTCCCCTCGGTCAACTGATCACTCCGATCATGCTTGCAGCAGGTCCCCTCCGCCTTCTATCTCTTCGAGCTTACTCCGCCAACATGGCCAAGACCGTCTACGAGTTCAAGGTTTGTTTGCCCCGAAAGGGCAATCGATAAACACGCAGCGCTAGGTTGATGCGTTGAGCGGTCTCTTCGAAGTGTTCTTTGCTAAATAATACGGCTTTGCAGGTGAAAGATGCCGATGGCAAGGAAGTCACGCTCGGCGACAAATACAAGTACGATTTTGATGTAAAAGAAAGTAATTACGGCTATTCTCGGGGAGTAAATAAATCCTGGCTATTTTTCACTAGATATGATGGTGAGAACAATTTGTGAAGCCACATAGAAAGAAGAAAGTGCCTGTAAGATCTAACTATGGAAAGGTATCCTTTTTTTTATTCTTGTAACGACGTCGATATTTATTAGCTGTTTCCAGGGGAAAGGTCGTAATGATCGTCAACGTTGCCTCGCAGTGCGGTCTCACGAACAGCAACTACACGCAGCTCAAGGTGTGATTGATGGTTCCGAGATAATCCTTGCCCGATGCCTGGTGTGACGTCGAAAGATAAAGGGATACCGCTATTTTGCATTTGCGAGGGAAATATTCATTCTTTGGGTGGGATTTGTGTCTTTGAACGTTGGGCCTGCGAATTGTGATCCGTGGGAGTGTGAAATTAGACGTTGACCGCGGAGCAACAAAACACTTTTTGTGATTAGTGTACAAAATCCCAGAGCAAAATACGATGTAATTGTGCGCAGCGCGGAGCGCTGCGCTGATTTGCCTTTCCCCAGATCGAATGCAATGCACGGTTCCCGGTGCCGTCTATATAGTGCCGTGGGAGCGATTTGAAAAATATCGCATAATTATGAGCGTAAATTCTTTAGTAT
>JACMIG010000561.1:1965-21936 GCA_014805385.1 Levipalatum texanum
TAAACAGCTCTCGACGCCTTGCTGCTCTATCGACGAGCACCCGCGTTGCGGCTATTTCACTGCATTCGACATTACTCACCTCTGAAGTTTCTGCTCTCTCCGCTTAGATTGGCATCTGACACACTTTTCGAGCGACTCCCGTCCACCCTCTCGGCCACGCGTTCCTTTAGGTCTATCTGGGCAGAGGAAGATCAGTTTCTATTGCAGGTAATTAGGATGACTGACCATCCAGCCCCCGATCAGGCCGCACAGCTCCCTGCCCCCGATCCCCCTCCTCATCCCCTGACGGAGCCCAGCCCGTCGGCCTCCCTTCCCACGCGTCCACGGCCCAAACGCCGTGGACGCGGAAAGAAGAAGGGACGGATTCCGTCCCGCCCTACCACCACCATCCACCACCACCACCACATCGGATGCACCTTCAACGGTGCCATCCCGTCCACCGTCCCCTCCCTCCCCATCACCTCGGAGGACCCCAACCTAACCAGGTTCATTGCGCCCCCCGTGGCACCACCCGAAACGTCGCTCTCCGACATCGAGAGCGACGTTTGGAAGAGGACCCAGGAGTGGGTCGACGTCGACCCGCCCATCGAGGAGGCCCCCGACAACGACGACGTCGACGACCTCGTAGACGTCGTCGTGATCCCACAGAGGGACCCATCGGAACCCGCCTTCGACCCCATCCCCATCGTCAACGGCCGTCGACTGGAGATGGCCTCGAAGGAGGAGATCGTCAATGGAGGGAAGACGACTCGTAGATGGAAGGACACCCCCGTCGACATCGTGGAGATCGCCTGCGAGGAGAGGAGGCGGGCCATGGAGGCCCACTACGCCGCCAACCACAACTGTGAGATACCACCTGGACTGGAAGCTGGTGGGAACCCCCACCCACCTGTTTATAATAAGAGTAGAGGAGGGAGGGGAGGAGGAGGGGGTATTGGCGCGCACCCCGACCTTTGCAAGTTCCGTTCCGCGAGCAAATTTTCCACTTTCCCAAATCTCAGCGCTATTAAGGAATCTATGGCCAATTTCTTCCTTACTTCGGTTGGAATCCAGGATCGAGTAGCATGCAAATTTCAACCATAGAAATATTTTACAAGTTCGGAACGGCAATTGCAAAAGTTGGGGTGCGACACAATAGGAGATGAGGGGATGCGAGAAGGAAAGTGTCTGTCCCCCTCCTTTGCAGTCTGCTTCAAGGCTGCCACAAAAAATACACACCCAAGAAAAATACTAATGAGTGCCGTCTGGTCGGTTCCTGAGCACAGGGAAAAGCTCCGAAGCCGAGTCCATTCGGCATTCGTGGTACACACCCTCTCCTTATCTTATCGAGCGGGGATATTTCAGACCTCCTGCCACTGGTCCGATGTACGGATCGATGACCCCATCGTCGACCTCGTCGACATCGTCCAGGACGACGGAAGATGGCGGACCGAGTACAAGGTAGCCATGTTTTTGAATTGTGTCGCTCAATCCGAACTGTTCAGGTTGACGCCGCCCAGTGGGAGAAGGCCCTTCCCACTCTCGTGTTCGCCTTCTTCGAGCACGTCAAGAATCTGCCGGGATGGGAGCTCTGCCCCCGTGACATGCCCACCCTCACTGCATCCAAGGACTTCTTCCACGACAACGTCGCGTACGAAAACCCTTATGTTTCTGGTGAAAGGCCTCTTTCGTTTCAGCCTCGAGACCATTGGAACCTTTTCCAATTCCCTCTCCCTGGGTTCCATCCACAACGGGATCGCCGCCGTTCACTACCAGATTGTATTATTTTGACTTGACTTATTTAATTTTGGACTGTAAGAGCAATTGTTCACTAGAGCATCTTTATCAATTTCAGGAGGATCATGGCCAGAATCAGGAGCAAATCTACGTCGAGTTCGGCCGCAGCGAAGTCGACGCCTTTTACTACAGCGAGGAAAATGTACGTTCAAACACAACCATGTTATTATTCTCGAGTATTTCAGCTCAATTCCCGCGGCCAGAGGGGATTGGCGAAGTACTCGGTGAGGTTCAACATGGACTCCGTCGTGCGCATCCTCGTTGACTGCAATGTCCAATCGCTTCGGTCGAGGGGTAAGTGATTTTTTTTCTAGCTCAACCAATTCCCTTACTCGTCAAGGTGGTTCGCGCATCTACCTCGTCGTGGACGCCCCCTTCAAGCTCTCTCGTTCCGTCTACAACGTGAGTCGTTTCCCTCCATCGCCCAACACCCCCCTCCAGGAGACCCGTTCGGAATACGAGAGGGCAGAAGGCGTCCATCGCCTCGCACGGGGACAGGACATATCAGCAGCCGCCATTGGAGACTCTTCGACCATCTGCTTCGAAATTGAGAACCAGGTAAGTCTAAACTTCGCTCCTCTCCGTAACTGTATCAAAAGATGTGCTGAATGATTGTTTTAAGACTCGACTGAATGAGATCCTCGGAAGACTGCAGAAGGCAACGAAGCAATTCGTCGAATTCTGCTCACTGGATCAACTGGATTTGATCTTCAGATTCGCCTCGGACCCGGAGCGAGGAGTTGTAATGAAGGTACGGAAAGCCTCTTTGAACCCACACGAACAGAAATCCTCCTAGGAATGCGCTTACGAAGTCACACCGTCATCGGTGCGTAACTGGGAGATCGAGGAGATCATGCGGGTAAGAAAAATCCCTGAAATGGAGGAGAGAAAGGGCGTCGTTCCTTGCAGTCGCCGTGGATGACGAAGACCGACGTCCACGGCCGCCGCCTCCACCCCGAGGACATCGAGCGAAAGGTTCCACCCACTCCTCCATGACTCCCTATCTTCAAGAGAGGTTGTGTAATGCTATATTAAAGGTGAAGATGACGTGGTTCATCCTCGAGCAAGTTCTGTGGCATGGTTTCTCGGTACGAAACCAACTTCTCGTGCGGAGGTTTGGGGATGAGAATCGAAGGGTGGCAAGGATTCGTTGCAGAGGATCCTGGACAAGGTTCGTCTGGAGGATATCTACGTTGCTTGGCAGCGGGAGGTACATGGACCACGATCATGAACGGGTACGCCCCCCCCCCTCCTCACCCGATCGTTCGATATTGACAATGCCATTGCAGGAGGTCATCGAGATGCTGCATCGAGTTATCGGAGAAGCGGCCGACCCGTGGCAGTGGATTGGCCTCTCCGATCTCCTGACACTGGTACAGAATGGAAGGCGATGGAGTCGAATGAGATGTTCAGGAGACCAGAAGGGCCTTTCCCAACTACGCCCATCGTCACGATCAGGACGAATAGATTTCCATAAATGTAACGTAATATCAGAGAATGTAAATATTAGAAGAATTGCTTATGTGTTGTCTATTACTATGAATAGTGCTTTGTTCAGATTATTACTGTTAGTCCATGCATAGATTAGTTCCGAAGAACATAGAATAATGTGTTTTCCTGAACATTTCGCTTTAGAATGTAAACTGCGATTCGTAACGATAGCGAACCCAAAAAGGTCCCACGTACTCGTGGGACCTTTTGGGTTCGCGAGCAAACGCTCAAATCAGACTTTCTCCCTGTTTGGCTAGCAAAGTTGCTAGCCAAAACAGAAAGATATACTGAGCGTTGCTACTGTTGCTACAAGCTTGCCTGATTTGATAATGAACTGTAGTGGAATTCGTGTTAGATCACAAATAATCCCGTTAAAGATCTATTGAATTTCTTCGTGACTATATTTTGTCGATTACTTTTTTATGTGCTATCATAGATTCCAACAGTATTGACTGCAATATCGTTGCTTACAATATCATAGCTTTCCAGATTATCTGCACCAAGATTTTTAAAAAAACCAAAAATCCCAAAAAAAAGTTAAAAAAAAGGAAAAAATCAATAAAAATTAGTTAGAATCCATGTTTTTGTGTATACACGGCAGAATCATCCTCCAATACACAGAGTATCCTCGAAGGGTCGAAGGGAGGGAGAAGGCACTCAGGGAAGTGAGAGGGGAAGAATGATATTCTAGTGCATGGCTATTGGGAGAAAAAAGGAATTTACCTTAAAGATTATGGACATTGAGCGGGTGGAGCATTGATTCATGATTAGAAGAGAGGGCGATGAGGCGAATAGAATTCGATGAGATCTGGGTATCCTTTGAGGGGTGGGAGGGGAGGGGAGAGGGTGAAGGGATGGACTAGAGGTCGGTGATGGGCTGCGCCACCCCTCCCGTCTTCCTCCACAGCATGTGGCAGTTGTAGCAGAGGAGGTGCTTCCCGAGGGGGTAACACTTGGAGGAGGAGTCGTCCGTCAGCTTCGTGTTGCAGCCCTGGAGGAACAACTCGTAAAAGAAGATACATAAGATGGCTGCCCACCTCGCAGGCGTAGCAGTCGACGTGGTAGTTGTTGTTGCTGACGAGGACCCTGACGGTCTCCCCACTGCGGCACCTGGGAGGATGGGAAGCTGCAGGAGGCGCAGAGAGGGGCGAACAACTCGAGGTCGACCCCATTCTTCGGTTCTCATCTCCAAAGTTTTGTCTCCGTTCCATCGAATCCACGACTTACGAAAAGGTCTCTTCCCCTTTCCCCCATCTTCTCTCCAGTGATAAGAACGACAGCGGTCGATTTCTCACCGCTGACGAAATGGGGAAATGTTTTCCGAGCTCCACAGGCACACTTTTTGCATTAAAATGGTTGATACCAAACGTCGACTATTTCGAATGGAGCTCTGTGATTGGTGGATCGCGGAGACGGTCGAAGCTTCCAGCACCGCTTCATTCTCCCCTTATAAACGAGAAGGATAGGCAGCCCCGCCCCCCTTCCACCTCCAGTCGGGACAGTCGCCTACCCTCTCGGCCCATTCCTCTTCTTGCCAGTCGTTCAAGTGAATCGAACCCCCATTGATATGACGGTTCCAGGCAGTCTCCCAATGGAGAGAACGCGTGTTTATTCACTTCCTCCTTTGGGAGTGTCACTGTTTTCACACTGCGTTCCCATCCTCTGATTAAAGTCAACGGCTCGCTTCTCGCTATCAGCTGTCTTTTCTCACTCTCCATAGGGACGACAGCCCTTGCGAAATAGCCAACGACGTCTCGCTGCTCAATCAGTGAGCTCCCTTCCAACGGCATCGCGTCTTTATCCTAAGATTAATTGGCATCTCCGTTGCTTGTCGTGCGCAGTTCCGCTAAACAGCTGTGCCACCTCGAATGACACGTTGGCTGAACGTTATACACGTGTGCATCCTCCGCTGTCATTGCGCTCTGCCTTTCGATACACTTCTCTCATTGTCGCCTGGTACCTGTTAACACCTCGTCCCCCGCCGTATCAGTTCGTTTCTCGTTCTCGGCCGAGTCCTCAATCTGGCGCCATTGCGAAACAGCTCTCGACGCCTTGCTGCTCTATCGACGAGCACCCGCGTTGCGGCTATTTCACTGCATTCGACATTACTCACCTCTGAAGTTTCTGCTCTCTCCGCTTAGATTGGCATCTGACACACTTTTCGATCGACTCCCGTTCACCCTCTCGGCCACGCGTTCCTTGAGGTCAATCTGGGCAGAGGAAGATCAGTTAAAATTACAGGTAAATAGGATGGCTGACCATCCAGCCCCCGATCAGGCCGCACAGCTCCCTGCCCCCGATCCCCCTCCACTTCCCCCGACGGAACCCCGCTCGGCGTCCTCCCTCACCGCGCGCGAAAGGTTTCCGTCCCTCCCCTCCACCAACATCAACTACATCAGATGTACCTACGATGGCGCCTCGCCGCCCGTCGTCTCCTCCCTCCGCCCCACCTTGGAGAACAACAACCGGACCAAGTTTGTTACTATTCTGTTTTCTCGTGAACAATTTTTGTGCAATTTGGGTCCGTTATTAATTTAATACTGCCACTAACGGTTTCTGCGTGTGACAACATTCTTATTGCTATTATTATAGGTTCATTGCTAACCAAGAGGCCCCTCCCGAAGCCTCGCCCCTCGACATCGAGACCGAGGATGGGCGAGAGAGGATCCAGACGTGGGTCAACAACATCCAGCCGCCCGAGAAGACCCCGCCCATCGAGGACCTCGACGGAATCGCCCTCCCCCTGATCCCACAGAGGGACCCCTCTGAGCCCGCCTTCGACCCCATCGCCATCGTCAACGGCCGGAGACTCGAGAGGGCCACGAAAGAGGGCGTCATCAATGGCGGGAAGACGACGAGGAGATGGGAGAATACTCCCTTCGCCATCGTGTGGGAGGAGTGTGAAGAGAGAAGAATGGCCATGGAGGCCTTCTACGAGGACAACCCCAACTGTGAGCCGCCACTCGAAACAGGTGGGATCCCATCCCACCTGTATTCGATGATGAAACATTCTGCCTCTCTTCTTGCAGTCCGCTTCGAGGCTGCCGCAAGAAATACACGAAAAATACAAATGGACTCCGTCTGCTCGGAACTCGACCACTTCGACGAGATCATCGCGCTGGCGAATGCTGCTTTCAAGGTACCACACCCTCCCTCCTCTCAGTGACAAATTCCCTTCCAGACCGCCTGTCAATGGTCATCCGTCGACTTCCTCGGCTTCGGAGTCTCCTTCGATCCCAGTGACGAACAACGATGGCGAACCGTCTTTAAGGTTGGCAGATTGAAGTGGAGTCATGCATTGGTTTCCTCTTTCAGGTTCAATCCGAAGACTGGGACAGAACCCTTCCGTCTATCATCAGCACCTTTTTCGTCTTGGTCAGAAATCTCCTCGGATGGGAACTCTGTCCCCGAGACATGCCAACGATAACCGTGCCGAAAGAATACTTCTGGGACCCCTATCCGTAAGACACCCACTTCCCCCTGAAACGAAACCATCTTTCAGAGACTCGACCACTTGCTGCAATTCCACATCGGTCTCGCTGTGCTCCATTGTCAATGGAATCGCCTCCGTCCACTGGCAAGCCGTATGGTTTAAATCAAACAGTGGAAATGTTCTGAATCGCAGGAAGATCATCGACGATCGATGGACGATCAAATCTGCGTCGAGATCAACGGCCACAACCTCAAGGCCTACTACAAGAATGTCTATTCCGTAAGTAGCTTCAGGACCCCTTTCCGGGAAAGGCTTTCCCTCACTAAAAAGGCATGCCTTGCTTGCAGGTTGACTGCGGTCAAACAGCGATGACGAGATACGAACTCGGCTTCAGCTTGGACTCGGTCATCCGCGTCATCGTCGACCACTGCATCCAGTCTCCCGAGCCTCGAGGTGAGTCCTTTAGGAACTCCTTTCGAAGAATTATATTATGCCCCCTCAGGTCACCGTTGGCGCCTGTACATCGTTGTGTCCGATCCTCTGGAATTCTACAGCTCCATGTACAACGTAAGTGTCCTCCTCCCATATCCCTCAATTGGTCGCCTCTCCAGGAGAACATCGACGACTTCGAGTGGAGAAGAAACGTTCCTCGCCTCGTGCGGGGAGACGACATATCGACGGACTCAATCAATGAGTGTACCTCGATCTGCTTCGAATTCCAAGACCAGGTTAGCTTCCATTAGATATTTCACGTCATCCGCGGGAGTATTCAGCGGCAGATGAACGGCATCCTCGGAAAACTGGCTCACTGCACATTCATCAGCCCCGACTTCGCTACTCTAGATCAGGTGGACATGCAGTTCCGATGCTCGTGGACAGAGGATCATGGACCCGTGCTGAGAGTAAGACTATTCTCTTGTTCATTGACATCGATATTCTCCTAGGAGACGCCCTACGAAGTATCTCCTTCCACTCTCTACAACTGGGAGATTCACGAGCTCATGAGAGTGAGTAAACCATGGAATGGAGGATGGAGAGGGGGCTTCCAGGCACCATGGACGAGGAAACTCAACAGCGCCAACGAGCGACTCCGACCCGAGGTCATCGAGCGAAAGGTTTCCCTTTTTATCTCGTGCATTTAGTTTTGGACTTGGCCAACTTTACTAGTAAGATCCTCTAAATATGTTGAGTATTCTTCTATTGCAGGTGCAAAAAACCATGAGTCTGCTGGAGGAGACGCTGCTGACGGGATTCTGCACTAGGAATCAACTTCTCATCAGCAGGTTGGGGAAGAGGACTGAAGGTGACAAGGGCCAATTACAGGAGGTACTGGAAGAAGTACGTCTGGAAGGTGACGGAACTGTTGGGACATGGCAAGTACGTGGATGTGGAGCACGAACGAGTATGCCCCCGCCCCTTCCCTCTCTTCCTTCCTCTCTTCCCCCTCCCTTCCCTCCTTCCTCTATTTCTCGTTATGGACTATTTACGCCATTACAGAGGGTGGTCCAGATGATGCAGCGAGTTCTGGAAGCGACGAGGAGCCCGAGGCAGACGCTCAGTGTGTTCACCCTGCTTGAAAAGGTGCGGAAAGGGGGCCGAGGGAGTCCAAAGCCCTGTTTAGGCAACAAGGAGTACATTCCCCAACTACTCTCAGCGGTTCGACCAAGACGATCAGACAACATTTCCATAAACATCAGTTTCCCGAAATACTCTCATTGTCAGTCCTTCGATTAGGAGCATTTCCCTAAATGTAGCAAACGATCAGAAAATGTTTCAATGTCAGATCAATTTCTTCAATGTTGTCTATTGCGTTGATAAGTGCTTTGTACAGATTATTACTGTCATTCCATCCGTAGATTTTTTTCCGCAGAACACAGAAGCAACTGTGTTTTGTAGAACCTTTCGCACCAGAATGTGCACTTCGGATTTGTAACATTATCCATCTCTTACTCGTGGGTTCTTTTGGGTTCGCAATCTCGCTATCATAGATACTCCAAGAGTATTCAATATCGCTTTCAAGATTATCACCACCTAGATTTAAAAAAAACCAAAATTACAAAAAAAAGAAAAAAAGAAAAAAATCAATAAAAATTAGTTAGAATCCATGTCTTTGCATGAACACAGCAGAATCATCTTCCACTACACGGAGTATCCTTTATCAACAACGTGAAAGTAGTGTTATGATCGCGGTGTAATTGGATGCGGAATTGGTGCGCACGAAGTCAAAAATTGTCATCCCTCTGGTCTCTACTCGTGTATTGTGTTTACAATCACTCCCTCTGGTCTCTACTCGTGTATTGTGTTTACAATTGCCCCCATGGCCTCCCCTTGGTGTCAGCTGCTCTCTTTCACTCTTCCCTGTTCTCCCTCTCCCCTCTCCTCTCGACCCATTCCTCTCTTCCTGCCAGCCGTGCATGTGAACCCCATTGATTCGACTGCTCCCCAGATGTCTTCCAATGGAGAGAACGCCTGTTTATTCACTTCCTCCATTTCTCACTGTTATCCCACTGTCGTCCCTCTCCTCTATCTCCCACTAATGGCTCTTATCAGTTGTCTTCTCGCTTTCTCTCGCTCTCCTTCGAGTCCATTGCCGGCGTCCATGCGAGCCTGCAACGTTTCGCTGCATAATCGATGGGTTCCTTCCCGGCGCACTTATCATAACAGTAATAGACATCTCATTATCCAAACAATCTGCGCAGCTGCGTAATGCAACGTCGACGCCTCGAATAACACGTTGCTCAATGGTCATATTTTAGCACGCGCCTTCTCCTCTCTCAATGCCCTCTGACACTCTTTTAGAACCCTATGCCCACTGATTCCTCTTGATGGCTCGCTTCTTCCTATCAGTAATCTCCTCGCCTGTTTTCGATATCTGATGAGCCATCCTGCCGGCGCCGCTCAATCACTGGGCTCCCTTCCAACGCCTTATCACAGCAGTGTCATTGCACTTCCCTGACTAATCAGTTGTCTTTGCGTTGTGATCCTTTGTAGAACTCAGCTGCAACACCGTGAATGGCCCGCTCGCTCCTCTGCGCTGAACTTATTGCACGCACATCTCCTCCGCTCTCACTTCTTTCTCCCTATCAACACACTTCTCCCATTGCTTCTTTCTACCTGTAAATTGTTCATCTCCCATCGAATCAGTTCCACGCACTCCTTTTCCTACTCCTCGTGTAGTCCGCTGCAGGAATCCTCCCGATATTCCCATCGACGTTTCGCTGCTCAATCGATGAGCCCCCTCCCCTCTTCCAGGGGCGTTGCTTTCTCAGCAGTGATCAGATGCCCTTGGCTAGTTTGTTGTGTCTGCTCGCAGCTCCGGAATGCAATTGTAACGCCTTACGTGGCTCATTTCTCCATTGGAACTGTTACACTTCCTCCGTTCCGATTGCCATCTGATTGTGACTCATTTTTCGAGCCAGGCAACCGCTCCACTCGTTCATCTCCTATGTTTCCTGTAAATGGTTCGTCTCCTCTATCTGTTATCTTCTCGCTTTTTCTCACTCTCCACAGAGACGAAAGCCCTTGCGAAATAAAAATAGAATGCAAGTCTCTCTGCTCAAGGGTTCACTTCCAGAAGCATCGCCGCATTATCATAACAGTAATGACACTTCCTTGGCCAGTCTCTTGTGTCTGCGCAGTTCCGTAATTTAACTCAATGCCTTACATGGCACGTTGTTCCCGTGCTGAACTTTACGAAGTGTTATAAATAGACGTGTGCTTCCTCCGCTCTCATTGCCACTTGGTTTAACAGCTCGTCCCTCGCAGTATCAGTTCTTTTCTCGATCTCCGCCGAGTCCTCCTTCTGCCATGCAAAAACTCCATGCATCGCCTCTCTGCTCAATCACTGGGCTCCCTTCCAACCGCGTTGCTGCCTTATCACAGCAATGTCATTACATTTCCCTGACTAATCAGTTGTCTTTGCGTTCTGCCTCGTTGCATAACACAACAGCAACACCTCGAATGGCTGAAGTATCACACGCCCCTCCTCCGCTCTTATTGTCCTCTCCTTCTCGTCACACTTATCTCATTACCAGTAGTCATTTACCACTTGGTAGCTGTTAACAGCTCATCTTCCACTGTATCACTTCCCTTCTCGCCTTTTTTCCCACCCCGTGAAGCCCGCTGCAGGAACCCTTTCGAAATCTTTTCTCGAGATCTCGCTGCTCAATCGATGAGCCCTTTCCCCATTTTCCAGAGGCGTTGCGGCCATTTCACAACAGTGATCAGATGCCCTTGGCCAGTTTGTTGTGTCTGCGCCCTTCTCCGCTCTGATATTAATCTGCAACGTCTTACGTTGTTCCGAGCTGAACTTTCCGCGTCCTCCGATTGCCATCTCTGACACTTTCTCGAGCGACTCCCGTTCACCCTCTCGGCCACGCGTTCCTTTAGGTCTCTCTGAAGGGTGTTAGATCAGTTTCCATTGCAGGTAGGATGGCTGACCATCCTGCCCCCGACTTGGCCGTGCCGCCCCCCGCCCCCAGTCCCGACCCTTCCCTCCCCGTCACCTCGGAGGACCCCAACCTAACCAGGTTCATTGCTGCCCCCGTGGCCCCTCCCGATATATCTCTCTCCGACATCGAGAGCGATGTTTGGACGAGGACCCAGGAGTGGGTCGACACCGACCCGCCCATCGAGGAGGCCCCCGACAACGACGACGTCGACGACCTCGTCGACGTCGTCCTCCCCGTGATCCCACAGAGGGATCCCATGGAGCCCTTCTTCGACCCCAATCCCATCGTCAACGGCCGGAGACTGGAGCTGGTCTCGAAAGAGGGCGTCATCAATGGCGGGAAGACCAAGAGGAGATGGGAGAACCGTGTGGGAGGAGTGTGAAGAGAGAAGAATGGCCATGGAGGCCTTCTACGAGGACAACCCCAACTGTGAGCCGGGACTGGAAACAGGTGGGATTTCCTCCCACCTGTTTTCGATGGGGAGGGAGGAAGGGAGACAGAGAAACGAGAATCTGAGGAGAAGTTGGGGGGAAGTGAGGAGGAGGAGGTAGAGGGGATTGGGGGGAGAGGAAAGTGCCTGGCCTCCTTTTTGCAGTCCGCTTCGAGGCTGCTCAAGGGAATACACGAACCATACATCGAGACGAGATCATTGCACGGGTCAACGCGGCATTCAAGGTATCACTCACCCTTCCTATCAGAGACTACTCAACGCTTCCAGGTCGCCTGTGATTGGTCCTCCTTCGACCTCCACGAATACGGCGTTCTCTTCGACGTCCACGACGAGGAACGATGGCGAACAGAGTTTCAGGTGCCAATTTATTGTAGAGCCATGCAAGGTTTCCTCATTCAGGTTCACTCTGAAGCCTGGGAGAGGACCCTTCCCTCCCTCATCAGCACCTTCTTCATCTTAGCCAGGCACCTCCTGGAGTGGGAGCTGTGCCCCCGGGACATGCCTCTGCTCACCGTCCCCACGGAGTACTACTGGGACAACCCGTAAGACTCCCACACCTTTCCTGTGCAACAGACCGTTTGAGGGCCTCGACCATTTGCTGTACTTCGTCCTCCTTCTCGATGTGCTCCATCCGAAATGGCATCGCGGCCGTTCATTGGCAGATCGTATGTTCTAAAACACGCAGTCAAAACGTTCTCAATTCCAGGAAGACGGAGGATGGCGAGACGAAGAGATCTGCATTGAGATCGACCGCAGCGACGTCACGGCTTACTACTACTCCATCGAAGTAGTGAGTACTATTTATACCTCTCTACAGAGACTCCCCATGGCTTGCTTACAGATCAACAACCGCGGTCAGACGGCCGTCATGAGATATGAGGTCGATTTCCGCATGCTCTCCGTCGAACGCCTCGTCGTCGATCACTGCATCCAGTCTCCAGAGCCAAGTGGTCAGTCTTTTTTAGTCCTTCACATTTAATAGCTGTTCCTCTCAGGTTGCCGCTGGCGCCTTTACGTCGTGGTGTCCGAGCCCTTCGAACTCTACCGTTCCATTCGCAATGTGAGTCTCCTCCTCCCCTGTTCCTCGCATGGCCTCCTGTCCAGGTGCGTCGTCAGCAATACGAGGGTAGAACGAGAGTGTCTCGCCTCGCCAGGGGCTCCGACCTCTCGACCGGCTGCATCGAGGAGTGATCCGCCATCTGCTTCGAGTTCCAAGACTTGGTCCGTTCCCTTACTTCTCACCATCCTCGTCCCTTTTTCAGCTCCACATGAACGAGATCCTCGGCAAGTTCGTCCATGCCTCGGACGTGAATATCGAGTACGGG
The DNA here is from genome assembly GCA_014805385.1 of Levipalatum texanum. NCBI lineage: Eukaryota > Metazoa > Nematoda > Chromadorea > Rhabditida > Diplogasteridae > Levipalatum > Levipalatum texanum. The sequence continues at coordinate 14,893 of JACMIG010000561.1, forward strand.
ACACTCGATCAGCTCGAAATGGGCTTCCATTGCGAGTGGACTCGTGAGGACGGATACGTCCTGCGGGTATAGAATAATCTTGTTCTCTGAATGGCTTTTGTTTTAGGAGACCCCTTACGAGGTGACACCGACTACGCAGTTCGACTGGGAGATCGAGGAGAACATCACGGTGAGGAAAGAGTGACACGGTCGGGTGAGATGGAGACTCTCAGGCGCCATGGCTGAAGAAGCGAGGCGACAACGGAGAGCGACTCTATCCCGAGGTCGTCGATGAGAAGGTACCAATCTTAATGGCCTTGTAGTCTAGTTTGTTCATTTTACAAAATACCCTCTGGAAAATCTTGTGACACTGCAGGTGCTTCAAACAAGAAGAATTCTCGAGAGATCGCTACGGATGGGATTCGAAGCGAGGAATCAGCTCCTGACAACCAGGTGGAGAGGCAATGGTTGATGGCTGGCAATGATCCATTGCAGAGATGCGTGGCTTCTCTACTCCTCCGAAGTTGCCCAACTCCTCGGGGACGGAAGAGACATGGACAGAAACCACGAGCTGGTATCCCCCCTTTCCCGATCTCTCGATATTGACTGTGGCGTTATAGACTGTGGAAAGAATGATGGGCCGTGTTCTTCACGCGGCGATCAACCCGAATCAGCGGATGAGCATCTTCGAGATCATGAAGAAGGTACGGAAGACGAGTGGGGGAAGGGAGTCCAATTATATGTTCAGGAGACGCGGAATACATTCCCATTCTACTCGAACAACGACGAGCTCGAAGCGCTGGGGGAGGAGTTCCCGCCGTGAATGGAAAGTATGCAATGTCGATTAGATCACATTTATTTGTACAGATTGACTCTTATGGAAATATTAGAGATGTAAATATGCCATTATAAATTAGTCACAGATTAGACTATATTTGACACATTTTAATACATATTCCGAGTATTAAATATCGCCATAGTATTAAATTTCGTTTTTCAGATTAGTTTATCTGCACCAAGATTTAAAAAAAAACAAAAATTCCAAAAAAAAGAAAAAGAAAACCAATAAAAATTAGTTAGAATCCATGGCTTTGTGTATACACGGCAGGATCATCTTCCAATACACAGAGAGAGTATCCTTTATCGACAATGTGAAAGTAGTGTGAAAGTTGATGGAGAAAAGACAGTGGAATAAGCAGCGCGGACGTGGTCGAAACCGAGTTGAAGTGAGGAGAGCGACTGGGGAAGCACGGGAAAACGAAGGAGGAAGGGAAGGCACGAAGGGAAGTGAAGGGGTGAATGATATTCTAGTACATGGCTCTGGGGAGAAGAAGGGAATATACACTAAAAATTATGGACATTGAGCGGGTGGAGCATTGATTCATGATTAGAAGAGAGGGCGATGAGGCGAATAGAATTCGATGAGATCTGGGGGTCCTTTGAGGGGTGGGAGGGGAGGGGAGAGGGTGAAGGGATGGACTAGAGGTCGGTGATGGGCTGCGCCGCCCCTCCCGTCTTCCTCCACAGCATGTGACAGTTGTAGCAGAGGAGGTGCTTCCCGAGGGGGTAGCACTTGGAGGAGGAGTCGTCCGTCAGCTTCGTGTTGCAGCCCTGGCAACTCGTAAAAAGAAGATAAGTTGGCTGCCCACCTCGCAGACGTAGCAGTCGACGTGGTAGTCGTTGTTGATGGCGACGACTCTGACGGTCTCCCCACTGACGGCGTCGGGAAGGATGGGAAGGGTGCAGGAGGCACAGCGAGGGGCGAACAATTCGTGGTAGTCGGCCATGCAGTAGACCTCGCCCTTGGTGTCGAGGGCGAAGGGAACGCCGTCGAGGCAACAGCGACAGGCTGTGCATCGGAAGCACGTCGGGTGGTAGTAGCGACCGAGGGCTTGGAGGACCTGGAGGGGGGAAGGGAGTAGAGGGGAGGAGGGGGAGGACTCACCATGTCGACGATGGGATGGGCGCACTTGGCACACTTCTCCGTTGTGTCGTTCCTTCCAGTGTAGGTGTAGTCCTCCTCGCAGAAAAGTTTCCCCCGTGCAACGACGTGTTGGCGGTCACTGAATCTTTGTACTTACAGTAATGCCGGTTCAAGCACATACCGTAGACTCCGCTTGCACACGCTGCAGACGAAGCACTTGGCATGGTAGAGCTGTCGCTCACTCGTTATTGTCGGCTCCGTCGAGAGGACGCGCCCTCGACAGGCGGTGCAGTCTCCTGCAACGAAGGATTGGGGGTACGGTAGGATTCGAAATACTGACCGACGACAGCAGCCGCGGGTGCGTGGGCGGGAACGACGATGGGTCCACGGGGCATGGCAGGGGAGGAGAGGGCGGGACGGGAAGAAGAGGGAACCACGGTGGAAGACGTCGACTGGAGGGAGGACGTCGACCTGAGTGAGATGTATTCTCTACACGTGAGGGGCGGAACGACTTTGCCCACCCATGACTACGCACAAACAAAGAATATTCACGATCGTGCCACGTTGAAGAAAGTGTGAGAGTATGGCACCCGGTATGAAAGTCCCCATGAACATACTTCCTTGACCACTGTTCCTCCTCCTCCTCGACGGCCTCCGACAGCTGCCTCCATTTCCTCCTCCGCATCTCAGCCACGGAGTCGTTGGAGTCGTCGAGGATGTCCTCCTCCTCGATGCGGTCCCCGGTGTCGATAACACGACTGTAAGGGGGCGTCTCTAGGGGGAGGGATGGTTCTATCCTCACCCCCTGTTCTTCTCCACGGGGACGACAACTCGTACGACTCCCCTGAGTGCGGGGTCGTCGATGATGGGGAGGTGAGAGGGCGGGCGAGAGGTGTGGAGGGTTCCCGTGTGGGGAGGCTTGGGAGGGGGTTGTTTGGCCGTGCTTCCCGATGCCGTCCACACGTATCCACTCGTGTCCACGGGCATCTTCAGCGGGTTGAAGTTGGCCGATCGATTTTGACTGCGGAGGCCACCGTGGAAGACCGGAGTCTGCAAGGGAGAAGTCATTGTGAACAGATGCCTCTCCTCACCGGTGTCTTCTTCTCTGCGGGCAGGTGGATGACCTTGGTGTCGGGGGCGATGGTGACGGTCTTCTTGGGAGGGGGCGGAGGGATCTTCTTTGCCCCTCCTCCACTACTCGCTATCGATGGCTGAGGGGAGGGAGACTCGAGGATTCCCCTGTAGACCTCGGCAGGGGCCGTTCGGTAGAGGTCACTCGGTCGGTGGTAGGGGGAGGAGGAGGAGAAGGAGTAGTCGGAGCGGGAGGCGGTGTAGTCCGAGTGGGGACTCCCCTGGGGAGGAGAGGGGGACTTGTGGGAGGAGGCAGAGGAGTAGTCAGAGTACTTGTCAGAGTCCGTCTGCACACCCTGGAAAGGGAGTGATTGAAACTACCCAGAGAAGTAATAACTGATACCTTGATTGGCCTCCGTATTTCTGGAGGGGAAGGGAAGGAATCGGAGGCGACGTCGTCGATGGTTGAGGAGGAGGACGAGGACTTGGCGTGGTCCGCCCCCGTCCTCACTTCGATTGGCCCATTCCCATTGACAGTGGAAGCGAGGGAACGGGCGAAGGCCCTCGACTCCTCCAGGGAAGGTTCCCTCTTGGAGGGACCCGTCCACTGGTTCTTCGGGCGCGTCGAACACAGCACCTGAGGGGGGACTATCTATTTAGTCTCTCAAAAAAGGGATTGACTAACCTGGGATCGCATGGCAGAGACTTGGTCCTTGCTGATATGCTCGTGGATGGCGTCCTGATGAGCCACGGCCATGTTGATCATTCCTCCCGAAGGAACGATGACGTCACTTCGGAGGTTCTGAAAGATACTGTAGTTCTGTTCTTCCCTCAGTCAGCGGAAGTGTAATACGCAATAATCCGAGAAGAGTCTTCTCGTCCCTAATCGCTCGTCTCTCCTTCCACTCCATTCTCACAACGCTAAATGCGTGGTCAACCGGATTCTGTACGCGGAGAGGAAACGGTTATACTAACCCAGAGTTCACGCCTTTTTTCACGCCCAGAACTAAGCCATGCGAGGTGGAGACAAGCCGTCGGGTCAAAAAGACAGAGTGCCCTCCACTGTACTCGAGGGGGAATCGTAGCCACTCTCCAACTTGATGCTCCTTCCCTTCCAATGGCGCAACTAAGCCATTTCGGAACGGGGCGGCTACTACGTGATCCCCCCACAGGGGATTACCGTAAGCCCCTTCCCATTCAGACCCTCCTCCTCCTCGATCCCGTTAGGGAGGCGAGGCTCTCCGTGAATTAGCCCCATTCCCTCACTCGCGGGATCAAAGAGAGTGATTGTTTTGAAGTGGACGGGGATGAGGCTATGGAGGAAGAGCGGAGCCGTGAGCCTTATACAAATACTCAAGGGACGAACGACGAGGCCCCGATGAATCAGAGGTGATAAGGAGGCCATGGAAGGGAATGGAGGGGATATTTCAATGGGGAATTCGAAACAGCTGCGAGACCCTCACACGGAGAGTGTTTGCTGATGGGCCAAGACCAATTCCCGTATCTTTTTGCTGGACGCTATGAAATCAGCGCAGACGACTATGAGTGAGTCATGGAAAATGGCCAACCTTCTGTTTGTCGAGGTTGATTCGACTGATCTTGAGGGCGAGATCGGACGAAATGTTGGAGATCGACGCCGGGATCACCGTCTCATCCTCGATTAATCTGCAACTCAATGTTTAAATAAATTGATTTTAAAAAATCAATAGAAAATCAATACTGACTTTCTTTCCTTGGGCACGCCGACGGAGTTGTCGAGGAGGTCGAGGAAGGCGTCCGCCATGGACGACGCCCACCTGCAGAGGGGAAGACTGTAGAGGAACACGCGATGACGACATGGAAGAAGACTGTAGGGGGAGGAGTACGACTAATGGCAGAGGGACCAATGCAAATGAGGACGACGACGCAGATCCGAGGAAGGAAGAAGGCAAATAGGAAGAGAGAGTGGAGGGATCGAGGAGGGAGGAGGGGGAGAGAGGAATGCCCACGGGGGGAGTACTCGGGTACAATGGGGGACTGACACCAGATGGGAGGGAGGGACAGACACCTGCGAGGCATCATTCAAATATTACCGGAAGTGGTCTTTGATAAGGGAGATGATCAATAATAATCAGTCCTGTTATCCCAAGATAAAAGAGCCCAGAACTGTTTGGCCTCTCTCATGTACTCGGTGGCGTCGGAAACTCGTCTGCCCTGTGACCGGGATGATTGGACGAGGAGCAAGGTTAGCCCCCGGCCTGGTGGAAATGAAATTATCCCCCTGCAAGAGGGGGAGGGGGCAATGGGAGAGGAGGGACAGGGACTGACCCCGTGGAGGGGAGACCTGCTTTCACCCGCTACTTCCATTATCCAATGAATACGGGGAGGTAATCGCGATGGGTCATACCCTTTGTGGGCCCACGGTTGAGTAATCGAGGGAACGATCGAATGCACCCGAGGGAAGAGAAGACTCCCTGAAGAAAGTAAGGAGCAAATGGATCGAAAGTGGAAAGGGGGGAGACAGAAGCTGGATAATGCAATGTCCATGAACTGGAGGAGGAGATGCTTCATTAGAGGCAGGGACTAATGGACACGCGTTCGGCCACTGGCAGGGAGGGGAGAGTACGGTGGTGAAACTCGAGCCAGGAAGGGGATGCGTCGCCCCGTCGAGGAACAAGGCGACGAGTGATAACCTCTCGTGTGAAAGAGCGTGATAAGCATCGAGGAGGGCCATCGATTTGAGAAATGGAAGGCCAAGGGAGGGGGTGATAGGGGAGGAGAAGAGGCCACGAAGGGAATGGCAGACACTCACCATCTACTTTTTTGTGCCCCCGAACAATTAGAGAGGATCAAGTGACTCACTAAGACTGTGCACAACTCTCGTTTGTGTTCTGCTCCAGCCGACTTTATGACCTCCAAACTGGTGGAGGGGGGACAGAGAGAAGATTGGCACCCTCGTCACACTGATCACTGCGGGAGAAGAATGGAGGGGAGGGAGGAGATCCACAGCGAGAGCCGCGCACCGGCTAACAAACCGTAAAAGCCCCTTCTCTTCCTCTCCAAAGCCATGGCCGCCTCGAGAGGAATGTCCAATCAAATCGGCCATTCGACCATCGCCCAAGATGCATACGAGGAGCGGGGGCTCGTGGCGAGCCGAACGCCTTTTTACTACTGGCCATGAGGGGAGGGAGGAAGGGGTAGAGGAGGAGGAGGAGAGGTGAGTGGTCATCGATGAAATGCAATCTGCGCGCGAGAACGGCCGCGCATCCGCCCCCCTCTTGGGGGTGGGAGGGGAGGTACTCCAGCCCCCCCCCCACATCCACGCCCATCGCAAAGCAGCGGTAAAGATGTAGCCTACTCAGCCGAATCGGAACCAGCCTCTCCTTCTCAAAGGGCAACACCATGCATGGGGCGCCCCCACGTACAATGCTCTGCTAAGTGGCAGCCATCGGCCCCCGCGCACCTTGAGGGCCTTCGAACCCTTTCCCCCTCCTCCCCTCCCACTCCCGTACCAGTAGAGGGCCACTCTCCCACTGACAACACTACCAAAGAAGGGGCAGAATCACGAGAAGGACGAGACTATTCCACGCGGGGCTTTTGGCACATTCCACGCAAAACAGCTCCTGTACGAGGGGAGGAGAGAGAAGGGAATAGAGGAGACGCCGACGATAAAAGAAAGGGCTCAGGCTGGTGCGGGTGGTCAGCTTGAGCTCTCATGCTGGAGACGCTCGTATAAACAAAAGCCGCGAAAGACCGGATCGGCCGGGGAAGAACGACGAGGAGATCGAGGGAGGAATTCAGAGGGAATCGAGTGATAAGAAGAGGAATGTTGCCGTCGGTTCGGAACCGAGGGGGAGAATGAGTCAGAGGGAGGGAAGATAGGGAGGAGTCATCGAGGACCCACGTACCAATAACCGATGAATCATCGACCCGATCAGGATGGAGAGAGGGGAGGGGACGAGGAGGGAGGGGGGGGGGGGGGGGGGGGGGGGGGGCGGGGGGGGGGAGGGGGTGGGGGGGGGGGGGGGGGGGGGGGGGGGGCGGGGGGGGGGGAGGGGGGTGGGGGGGGGGGGGGGGGGGGGGGGGGGGGA
>JACMIG010000562.1:0-16240 GCA_014805385.1 Levipalatum texanum
GTATAGAATAGTTTCTCTACTATTGGGAGAAAATCAGCCAGAGACTGCTGAGTCCGGTTTTATTCTGAGAGCTGACGGGAGGACGACGGAGAGAGGGCGTACGGTCCGGTCTGAGACCGGACGGTCCGGTCTAGACCGGACCGTCCGATCGTCGAGTCTCGATACAGGCGTCCGTTCCAGTACACAGACAACACCGGACCGTCCGATGGCGGACGGTCTGGGAGTAGAGTCAAGTCGGACGGTACCATTTTCCGTCCGATTTTACCAACCCTAGTACACATCTCGCCTCTGTTTACAGAGACCGCAAGAAGCCGCCGAGTTCTCCTATTCCCCCCAAAACCAATACACCAACCTAGATACGCGGCCAATGCCACAGCTCTAAGATGATATTAGCAGAGACTGAATGAATTATGCTAAAGCTTATGCAATTTGACGACTTTTTTTGACGATGTGCCTGAAGACTGATATATCATGCAAGGAAATGGTGACTATTCAAGAGAATCAAAATAGTCCCCGCGACAGCACAATGGATCGACACTACGTTTTGAATGATATGAAAATGTTTTCATCCAAGTTGGGTGGGTACCGTAGTACCGTAGAAGAACCGGCACAGGTGTTGGAAATTACTTGGCAAAGGCAGGTGTCCCCCCTTATGCCTTACGATGACAACGGTCTGGACGCCATACAATCATGCAAATAAATGAAGACAAGGGAACCAGCTCCAAGATGGGGGAAAGATTTGAACAAGGTCCTGGGCATGGTGGACATCTCCGAGCAACAGTGGAATACGACGATCTCTCACCCCTTCCCGTGGTGATAAAGACAGTGAAATAGGGCAGGCATCTTCTGTCTCTCGCCGTTAGCATGTTTTGCGCACCAACGGAACAAGTCATGCTCTCATCGACTTCATCCTTCCTACGGCGAATTACATCAATTTAGTCCCGGATTTATCATTCTCATAGTGAATTTGATTGATGTTGCACATTTTTAAAAAAGGACCTCTGCCAACGAAAGGCACTAACAAAAATTTTGATTCAATTGAGCAAACCACGAAATAGAATGAAATAAAACTTGACTCTCGCCTCCGCAGTCCCCCCTGAGGACGAATGCAAAGACTCCAGAACCTGAGCAAGTCGAGATTTGGCGAGTCGGGAGCGAGACCCTTATACAGTAGTAAAGGGAGCTGAACGCACCACCCATAATTGGAAAGTCTGCTTAGCGGTCCTTATATTTCCCTTATTAGGGAGTACCACTTTATCGAGTTCTTATTATGCATCTTGACCTTGCTTGACCGGCTTGATTTCCGAGTACTATAATACTACCGATGACGCTCGTTCTGCGCTCCACTACTTCTCGCGATCTTCGATGTACTGTGACCACCCGTTACATGACCCTCGAATCCTTTTGTTGAAATATCTGGATAGTACCACGAACTTCTCTGGATCAGTGCTTCCGTCGGGATTTCCATCAGAGTGCAACGAACGGCCTTCATCCAGCAAGGACTTCCCGAGTCCGAGCATGACGATTTCGAATAGTCAGTATCGCATCCAGATCCGTAGAAAGAACGCAGAAGCTACCGAAACGCCTCATAGCAGCGAACTTTATCCATGTTCCACGATGAAGGATTACAATGATGCAATCTGCACCATGTACTGCGTATCGGCATCCTTGTTCTTGAATTCGACGTCCTAGGAAAAACGGCGGAACGATTTTTGGCGATGTTGTAACCCCGATTGATCTCCCACTTGCCCGCGACGAGTTTGCGGGAGCAAAGCTGGGCCCACCCACGCTCTTCCCACGAAACTCTAGGATCACACAACAACAATTTCGTTGTGAAAAACTGCAGAAATAATTGCACCGTTGCGGTTCTTTGCTATACCTCTACCCTTTGGACGAAATTCGTACCTGGGGTCGCGAGAGTTGTTAAATCCCGTCCTCAGGTCTCCGGACCTGAAGTAAGGTCTTTTTAGGTGTTTACTATAGCGGTCGTATTGCTCTAGTAGATCCATTTTGACTACCCTTGCTGAGTACCGTGTGCTTTTCTTGTGCGATAAGCCCCGAGAATCCTGACCGCACTTTTCTGAGACCATTCGAAGAATGACGCCCTTGCAGGTCGCCTTCTCCCTCTTCCTGCTTCTTCAAGCAACCGGTTTGACTAGGCAAACTGGCTCCTTCGTTCAGCGAAATATTCAGAAGCGCGCGTGTCGTGGAAGTATGCGGAGCTCTTCGACCCCATGGATCTCGTCGGCGGAAGAGAAGATACTCCGGTTATCTTGACAATTGGAATACTTCTTTGATTCGCCTTTCCAGGACGTGCGCATAATGAAGTGTACCACCGGCTGCTATGTATTCGCCTCCGCCGCTTCGAACAGTTCACAAGACACTGACGCTGTCTTCCTCATCAAGAAGAAAGGATACCAAGATGACGTCTGGATCGCAACGTTCGTCATTATTTCCGTCCTTTGGCAGTCTTAATCAATCAATTACAGTATAAATGAGTTGGCGGGCAGATGGGAAAATAAGACGAGCAGCATCAAGGGACATATCGAGCTCCCGGTACTCTAAAGTGTGCCGAACTAATTGTAAGAAAAAGGTAGCTTTAGCCTGGCGAGAACTACTATCTCACCACCGGTTGGTATGGTCCTCCTGCCATCGCCGTTTACGTCATTGCCAAAGTCCAAAGTGGAGAACCAAGTGAGCCCACGTCATTCATCATTCGGTGACGCATACCTCACTGCAGCTCGACACGCCCCCGTTATCTACGATCAAAAGGTCACCGAGACACGAGGAGGTACTCTTTCATGGAGAGAGACCTAACTTCCCCAATGCAGGCTACGGTGATCACATCTCGATCCTTTCGGCCGATCACTACGAGCTGACTGGCATTCACATCGATAAGGTCTGCAACGAGCGCAATGCGAAAGACTTGATAATCTCTCAGAAATCTCCAGTTTCGATCTACGCCGCGGGGCAGGAATCGCTGAGGCCCAACGGGTATCCCGATCTCTGCAGTCCCTTCTACCAGCAGACGGTGTTGGGCGAGATGAGCCGCATCCGCGTTCGGTCGCCCCTCATCACCGTGGAACTCGCTGCCACCCTCCCGTTCACATTCACTACGAGCCACGGAATATCCCAGAGTACTGCAAGTGGACAGTAGAGAATTCGAAGCCTTCTAATTCCCAAGCCCGGAAAAGATCAATGACGAGCTGGGCGCGCTTTTGATCTACCACATTCACACCTGTTTCACGCACCGCATCCGGGCGTGGAAACTAGAACACTCCGGGTCCTCTACAATAAGGAGACAGTGCTGAACAGGGGCGTTGCAGATCCGACCGTTCTCATTCGGGCGGGTCGTCCTTCCGTCTCCATGTCGTGGGGCCACATTGGATGCTACAACACGCAGCCATACCGGTGGACTGAACAGCCGCAGCCAGTCCATGATTACTTCATGATCGATGATGGACGGTCCGTGTTTGGGAGAATAGGGTTATTCAGGTCAATTGCAGTGCCCTCAAGATCGACGCGATCGCCGACGTTATTAATCAAGGAGGAGTGTGTCAACCTCATTCCACTGACGGATGCCTCGAAGTGGTACGTATAGACTGGGGCTTAAATGAGTTGTAGAAATCACAGAAAATGATAACTTATTGTATGCCAAGCATTAATTTTACAAGCTCTACCAAGGGAATATTGCAAAAATGACTGAGAACGCCCTTATAGCCTCTACGGAAACTTCCCAATGGAAGTGACCGCTCACTTCGTCGAAAGAAGTGCTCTGTCTGTGTCGTGGATACCTAAGGTTTGAATATTTGAACTACAATTGACTGGAAGGGACTTTAGGACAACGTTTCCAATTCCTCGTTCGCCATTCGCGTGGTGCCCAACGAAATTGGGTCCGCAGAAGGAGAGGCGTCTCCTCGTGCTTCCGATCACCTTTCCAGGTTCAACATTTATCGTGAATGCATAACAGCAAGTATTCACGGGGTTCGTCTCCCCCTGCAGTGACTCCTCAAACCAAAGTGCCTTGGTAGTCGAATAATGTGAAGCAATCCATACTATTGATCGATTTCCATTGCAGTCGACGGCGCATAAAGCTGATTTGATTCATTTTTTTGTTTTTATTAGAGTCTCACAGCAGCAGAGGGACAAAGATGGACTCCGGTTTTGCGTGAGCCTGTCATCCAATCTCTGAAGATTTGACAACCTTGTCGCTCCGAATATGAAGCTTTCGTGCAGTTGAGACTACCGTCCTGAGGTGTTCTTTCTTCTACAGAAGAGAGCAAACTGTAGTGTAGGGCAAATATGTGCAAATACCTGCAGCGGCCATCGTCTCCCCCGTAGGCGACTCCAATTCGTCTCCCCCCTCTGCCTGTGTCACTCTCGTGCAGATTCTATGTTGAGTCTTCACTCTCCCACCTTCACTATGAAAACCCATCCCCCATCTCCCTTCTTGGATTCGGAAGGCTCCGAGTTGCATGAGCTTGCTTTCGTGAGCGTCACTGTATTTCACGATGTCGAGTATTCCTTTAAATTTCTTGAACCTCACGTGAAGCGGCGTAACTTCTGTCTTAAGTTTTTATTTGTTGGATAAGATGATTTGCATTTAGGCATATTTTATAGGTCCATGCGTCAGAAGGCAGATCGAAATACCGAAATCATCTACCGACTCTGTCTCATCTGCTTGCGATTCGTGGCATGTGGTAAATGTTTTATCACTGACTAATTCATTGTTTTGCAGTCCCTTTAACATAATAAAGTTATGCGTTATAAAATAAAGCAATATTCCAGGCATTATTGCTGCTCTTATATCGTTTCTTCTGCTATCGTGGCGTCTCATCGCTGAACGTTCATTACGCAGTGATGACCTACATTATTACTTCACTTTTCTTGTATATGCTCTGATGGTTAGTGAGCATTTGCAAGGCCAAGTCGACATATTCTCAGATTTTCCTTCTCTCTCTTGCTGTTAGCGCCGTATTGATCAATCTCTGCGCGTGGGTTGCTTCTGGAGTTGACGTCTGTGCTCAGGTTAGAACGCATCATATTTGGCAGTGTAGTCTTGCAGGCAATCGCAGAGGCCGTACGGCATCAGGGTGCCGTCTTCTTCACCATCATCCCTGTTGTCGTTATTTCTACGTACCTTTTGAACGACACTCCGATAACTGTGAGGACTGGTTTAGGTCAACCAGAAGAATGATTTCAACAGATCCGCCAAATCATCTGGGTATCAACATTCATAAGTAGTGTCGCGATTATTTCGATGGGTCTCGAGAAGCGCTCCTCAGAATTGTTCGACGACTATTCAGATTTGGATAAGCGGTAAGCTCGCTTTTCCAGAAATAAAAGCAACTTTTACGACTCATGGTTCGGTTGCCGGATTGGCACTCTAAATTTAAATATGTTTCGGGTCGACTTTGAAATACAGCTCCAATCGATTTATACAATTCGCAGGTCCCTGTGCACCTTCACCTTTTCGCATGCGGCATACGAAATCGCCGTCCTTCTCTTCCTAATCATCCATGGTAGAATTGGGATCATGGTTCTTGGATTGTCACCTCTAACCTAATCTTTGAAATCGACCTTCGAATCATTGTATCTCTCATAATTTCAGGGGACGAACTCCTCGAAGTCCCCACTGGAAGAGGGACCTTACCGAGCTCCGAGGCCAACATTCATTTCACAGTCGTGTTCAACACGTAAGTCATCATTTTCCGCCCAGAGCTTTCCAATACCGTACGAGTTTTTCAACGATGGTTGATTTCGGGCCAAAAGTGCATTTGGCGACAATGGCCACAATACAAATCTGTTTCCTCCTACCCCCTTCTTTAATTTCGGAGCAAGCATCCAAATATATCTGCAGATTCACACTGATGACACTATTTACGTGGTTCAACGCTCGTGCTGATAGTCGGAGACCAACAAGCGTTCGCATATTTCCTTTCATCGATATGAGGGAATCGTTTAAGGAACTCTTCTGCATATCGATCTTCTGGACAGCGTGGACGGAAATGTTGTTCCTTCAGGTACTTAAAACAATCTTTAAAATGAGTAAATCGGTGTTTATTCAAAATGATGCCGTGGCAAAAATACTAACATTTATGTGCAGCAAATTGTGATAGTTACTTTTTCCAGTATGTTTTTTGTGGAAAAACCATCTGAATCATAAAATCTCTGATTGATTGTCCATTCTTCTATTAATGAAGGTTGATATGATTTTATTCAACACAACAAAAGTAAATCGATACAGACGATTTTTATTCTTGATATACCTATATGCAGGTGTTTTTCATCCAGTTCGGTGGCTCACTCCTCCACTCGCAGGCCCTTTCTCTGTTCCAATGGGGCGTTTGCTTCGGAATGGCTGCTCCACTTCTACTGGTTGGAATGATAGCAGCGAGCAGTGCAACAAATACGACGCCTGCGCGTTTTCACTTGCTCTCTGAGCATATGGCTTAAGAATTGATTTCGTAGAAATTTTGTATTATGAGTATCCTTAGCAATGTATACTGAGCTTCGTTCAAATGTCCACAGCATCCATATCACGCTATCTGTGAAAAATTTCGAACACCAGGGGGTCCATTCGACAAAACGTTGCAGCGGGTCCATGTTACGTATGGCAGCTGATAGGTCTAGGGGGGAGATAAAAATTAGTCGGTATATTTTGGGGTAGGTATTGGTACCCCCAGAAATATGAGGGTCGACACTTTGATGGTTGATGAATTTAGCAGAGTTCATTCAACAATTTCTATCTTTTGACCTATAATAGCCAAAAAAACGCCACGAGGCGTACTTGTAGATAAGATCCTGCGGATCATTTTAAGCTACTTGGTTGACCTATCACTCACTGTTTTTGTGGTTAAATAAATGAAAAATGCAATATGTTTAGTTTGGTTTTATTGCATTTTCACTCGATACGGTATGTCAGTGTCGGAGGGGGGTTTTCGAAACGGCCTTAAAAGATGCGCATTTTTATTCTGATATTTCTACAATGTCATTTTTGGGCAAAATCGTTGAGCAACATGGTAAAAAAAATCAGGAAACGCAGAAAATCGGGGGTTTTGTCAAACTTGAGGAAATAGATGCAGTTATATCTCCAGGGGTGCTTTTCGGAGGCCAAAAATTTTATGGTGAAAATTCTTGCCCTGAAACGCTCTTTCAATACCACACTTTAAATCCGGGTTTTCAGCTGGTTTTTTCCTCGGCGATTTGGACCATGATGGGGGTATCATGGTCCAAAATCGGCAAAAATGAACTTTTGTGGACTAGACCAAAAATGTTCAAAAACATCTCTAAACATGCTTTGGTGACCATTTGGGCACTTTTTAGTCGATTCCATCAAAGTTCATTTTTGCCGATTTTGGGCCATGATACCCCCCCCATCATGGTCCAAATCGCCGAGGAAAAAACCAGCTGAAAACCCGGATTTCAAGTGTGGTATTGAAAGAGCGTTTCAGGGCAAGAATTTTCGCCATAATTTTTTTGGCCTCCCCTGGAGATATAACTGCATCTATTTCGGCAAGTTTGACAAAATCTCCCGATTTTCTGCGTTTCTTGATTTCTTTGACCATTTTGCTCATCGATTTTGCCCGAAAAAGACAATGTAGAAATATCAGAATAAAAATGCGCATATTTTAAGGCCGTTTCAAAAACCCCCCTCCGACACTGGCATACCGTATGGAGTGAAAATGCAATAAAACCAAACTAAACATATCGCATTTTTCATGTATTTAACCACAAAAACAGTGACTGATAGGTCAACCAAGTAACTTAAAATGATCCGCAGGATCATAGCTACGAAAGTGCCTCGTGGCGTTTTTTTGGCTATTATAGGTCAAAAGATAGAAATTGTTGAATGAACTGTGGTAAATTCATCAACCATCAAAGTTTCGACCTTCATATCTCTGGGGGTACCAATACCTACCCCAAAATATACTGACTAATTTTTCTCTCCCCCCTAGGCCTATCAGCTGCCATACATAACATGGACCCCCTGCAACGTTTTTTCGAATGAACCCCCTGGTGTTGCAGCAGATGCGGAATTACTCAGACTGCGTGATATGTGACGATGCTTGGCTGGCAGTTTAAGGTAAATGGAATACAACATCAATGTAATACCAGACACTGTGATGGTAAACCAGTAAGGGAACTAGATTTTGATCTGTCGACGCAAGGGCAAATACACTGATAGAAAGTTCAGTGTATTTGCCCTTTTCAAGTTGATTTCAAGCGCCCCGCAATTGGGGTTCCAACTTGATTTCAAGCCGATCGAATGTGCTCCATGATACGTTAATTTATCGGAGTCGTGGAAAAACAACAACAGCCCTCTCTTCAATTCCAAAATCCGCGAAAAGACCCGCTTGATCCGCGGACTGACCCGGTGTGACGTCACAGTTGTGCGCGAAGGCGGAGGGAGCGAAAGTGCAAAGAAAGCGCAATCGCATCGCAAACTTGGGTAATTAAACCTATGTGATGTCATAGGTGTAACAGTTTCACAAACACTGCGATTATATAGGT
Organism: Levipalatum texanum; assembly: GCA_014805385.1. NCBI lineage: Eukaryota > Metazoa > Nematoda > Chromadorea > Rhabditida > Diplogasteridae > Levipalatum > Levipalatum texanum. The sequence goes on from JACMIG010000562.1 coordinate 8,515, forward strand.
AATGGATTGCATTTTAATTCAAGTTTTTTTTATGTGTATTGGATATTTTTGATCCTGATGACGTCACCAGGGGCACCCAACCTCAGGGTATTTCACCCCTTCGGCTGTTTCCAAAAATAATGTAAACATTCAAAATATGTTTACGAAAGCATTGTAAACATATTCAATATTTACAAAAGTATTCACATCGGACTCCATTCCAATGAATTTGGCCACTCCTTTCATAGGAAACCTTTTACCAGGAATCCTTCTCCAAGGAATGGCCTTAGACGCGCTAGGCAAAGCGGCTGAAAGTGAAGTCGCAAACGAGAAGATCCGAACTGGCTGTCACACAAACGCGCCGGGTTGGCGAGGAGACAACAGTTTCACATATCGCTTGAAATCAACTTGATTTTTGCTTGAAATCAAGTTGGGTCTGCGCGTCGGCTGAGTGCAGCTCCAACTAATCTCCCAGTTGATATCAACTTGATATCAACTAGAGAAATGAGTTGAAATCAAGTTGGGACGTTTCCACCCCTCGCCCCGCTTGAAATCAACTTGAAATCCCAAAACGGCTTGAAATCAACTTGAGTGCGCACACCAGAGTATCTTGACTGGTTGCAATTTTCAATCTGATCCCTTATGTTTATTGGCGGCGAAAAGATCGTTCCGACAATTTCGCCCTATGATCTCTCTCCACTGTTCTCTCGTTTCTCTATCCACCAGGAAACGAGAGAATAGTGGAGAGTGATCGCAGGGCTATGAGCATATTGTCCGAAGCGTTCATTCCGCCGACAAGTTATTTGAGGTGCAATGACGTCATGTCGTTTCGATGTAGCCGCGTTGTCAGAATGACGGGCGTGGGCGCAGACTCTAATACCAACAAAACTCTTCTGTTCCTTTATCGTGCAAAAGTGAATAATCCTTAGGCTGTTCGGTCGGAGCTTGATCGGGGTTGTCAATGTGCACGGAGAAATCGGTAGCGTCCACAGGGAGCTCCACCGACTGGCCGCGCACTGCAATTAATATAAGATACTAAACTTTTATCGATATTGTACAGAACCCACGGGGTGACAATATTATTTCCGAAATTCATTCGCCTTGAGCAACAAACTCATGTGTACTTTCCATTATGTGTGTAGTTCGTGTGTGGGCCCAGCATGCTCCAGCGTATTTCGCCGCGAGCAACTGGTAGATCAAACGGGCGCTAAGCGCAGAAAGATCGGAAAAATATTGCCACCCCGTGGGTTCTTCACAATAATATTCTCACCGGGGTGCCCGATGATCAATTCGTGGGTCTCCTTCTTTGCTCCGTAATACTCCTTTCGCGTCCTCTGGTAGTGCAGACGGCGGGACAGGATCATCTCAAGTGAAAAATTAATAAGCCATAGTAAACTTTACCATTAGACCAGTTCTGAGCGATAGGTATCCAACAGACTCACCGCACAAGCCTGTATGCAATGTGCGGAAGCAACAGTGATCTGAAGAAAAAGAATTATTGAAACAACCCGGCAGACACCGGCGACGAGGGCCGCGCGCCGTTGGGTAACGTAGCTAACGCCCACAGACAAACAAAAAATAGAAGACTGGCCTCGCCCCTCTCATTCAATGTAGCCTCTGCCAGACAGTTGACGCGACTTCGGTCGATGCAGTAGAGTCGACTCGGCGGCACCGGCAGAGAAATGTCTTTCCTGAAAAGAGTCCAATTTCGATTTCACTCAAATAAAAACAAATTAAAAAATTAATTAATATCAAACTAAAGGGCAATGCCAAGACCAACTCATCAGTTGCTGCAGATGCAGAACGCTTCTAGCCCTCGTATAAGAATCCGTCGTGATAAACAAGCGTCTTGTTGAGGAGTCTATCGGCTGTGGTGTGCTCACGCAAGTTGCGATTGTGATGACTGCAATGAACAAGGTTACATCAGTCACTCATTTTGCATTTCGTCAATGCATACCAGTTTAGCAATTGCTTGTTGTACTATTATGCAGGGATAAAGAAGGAGTAGCAGCAACATTTAGGCCCCCTGACGGAGTGCACTTTTACCATACATCTACTTATGGAAATGCAGCATTTCAATATGAAGACGTATGGGAAAAGTGCACTCCGTCTGGTTAAAAGTTGTTTCATTAGCATTTGTGCAGAGAGAAAACGCTATGGTACTAAGCCTCATGCCATTGGTGTGTTGATAAAATGAGAAAATATTGTGAATTCAGGAAAATGAATATTCGCGGATCAGATGCCATGGATTCGAAGGATGATCGGGAAGCGGAAATATTCTACCGACTTTGCCGATTCTACCTTCTCTTCATCGCTCATGGTTTGTGATGTGTTGATACAATTACGCTCTTATTGAATTTCGCGTTTGTTTCGCACCTGACTGCCCAAAGCTACTGCATCTTCATATTATCGGCGAACCAAAAAAAATATCTTCGCGCCAAGGTGCCCTTTTTCTCCATATCCCCTACCCTGCCAGACGATGAGAGAAACCCTCTTTTCAATGGAGAGAGAAGAGGGCTGACGGAACGCTAATTTCGACGTGTTTGGTTTGCCGATAATAGCCATTTTTCTCACAATATCTCCTGGTAGAATAGAGTATGGCAGGAATGAGTGGTATGAAAACTATTCGTCACAACGAGCTTCATCCGCTAACGTCGAAAACTCACTTTTAAAGAAGGTCTGGTAGCAACTTTGAAATCTGAGATTTTGGGCGCATCCGAATCAGCTCTTCAATATGATCAATTTGATATATTACTTGCTTTTGTATCTTATTTCTACCGTACGATATACCTAGGGACCGTAACGTGATTCACAAAACTCCACCAAACTGCTCGCGATTAGGCTCATCGTTTAGCCCTGTGCTTGGCATTGATCATACTTTTTACCGTTTCTCGATATCTCATTGCATTGCCGAGATATGGCTCGAAAACTAGCGCGCATCGAGTTAGGGGAGAGGTGCCAAAAGGCGGGCCGCAACGCGGCCAATTGGCGCGTCGCGGCCCGCTGGCGGGCGAAAATGGCTACGCTTCACTAAAACCCAAAAAACAACGCGAGGACGCATTGGATTGACGTCAAATTTTACAATGAGTTAGATTTATGTGTGTTTTTTCAAACATGCATCGAAGCCTGTGGAATTAGCCCTACCTCGATTTGTACAGAGATGTCGGTGTCTTCCATGTGGATGTTCTCTTTCTTCGCGTTCAAAGCTTTGTATATCGTGTTTGGTGGAAGTTTGATCGATCTACATTTTGTGTAGAATTTCAAGAGCTACAATTTGAGCACTTGATCGACCTTTTTGGTGCAGTAGTCTGGATGTTTTTTTTGAGGAAGACCACTTTGTTGCGATTTCGTGTCCCCTTCAAAGTGGGCGGAGCTTGCGGCCCCTAGATATACCATCTCAGAGTTAAGCCCCTTGGATACTGTACCATTGAGTAGTCTAGTCCTCGCGGCCAATTAAACATCCATTTGTTCAGAAATCAGCCAATGCATTTGAAAGCGCAGTCTAGCGAAAATCGCGTGATTTATCGACTTCTAATACTGAAATCCGTGAATTGTACGATTCCGTAATCTTAATTTTCTTAATCTATTCCACGGTCTCGAAGTGGCTGCCAGACCTTCTTTAAAAGTAAAGTTACTGCTACTTCTTTAACAACAAGCATCCCTCTTTCTATACAAATGGCAAAATCACAGCGTTACAGGCTTTGCCGCTGTGTTTACATCATTCATTCTGCTCTCGGGACAATTCTTACGACCAAATTCGCTAAAAGACGATGATCTGCAATATTTCTTCGTCTATCTCCTAGAAGCCTTTACGGTTAGCGATTGAATGATTGTGAACAAAAAGGCCGAGCTCAGGTTTTCCTAGCTTCCCTGGTTGTCAGTGCCGTCCTGATTAGCTTCTGGGCTTGGGCTGCTTCAGGATCGGACGCATCCAGCCAAGTAAGTGGTCCTTGCTGAACCTAATTGATTGCCAGCCGATCGCTGAGGCCATCCGCCATCAGACTGCTGTATTCTTCACCATCATCGCTGTAGTCGTAATTTCGACATGTGTTTTGAACGAAACACCGATAACGGTGAGATTTCTTATCATCATTGTCTAAATGTTTGACATATCTCAGATTATGGAAGTTACACAGGTCTGCCAAATAGTGTGGGTATCGACGTGCATCAGCAGCATCGCGATTGTTTCCATGTTTTCGGAGGGGCACTTTTCCCCTTCCAATGACGAGTTTGCGGAAATGGACAGTAGGCGAGTTGGAATAGCATGCACAGCCATGGCATAGGGCGCATCTATTAATGGCTTATTGTGGTTGTGCCAAAGCTGTTCCTATTGCGTTCCGTTTGCACCTGCTCTCTTTCCACTGTTCTCTCGTTTCTCTAACCTGACTGGCGGTTAGAGAAACGAGAGAACAGTGGAGTGAGAGAAGGTGCAAACGGAACGCAAAAGGAACAGCTTTGGCGCCACCGCAATAAATCCAGTTTGCATTACACAGATCCGTATTCATCTTCGCCCTGATGCATGCAGCATACGAAGTCGCCGTTCTTCTACTCCTGATCCTCCATGGTAGGTTGCTGCATACGGTCTTTAAGCTTTCTGCAGTGATCGAATATCGATATCAAGGCGCCTGTCGCTCGCAGATGATTAAAAACTTGATTGCCTTGTTTCAGGAGAAGAACTCCTGAACGTTCCCACCGGTAGAGGAGGCTTACATACGTCCTCGCCGAGCACACATTTTACTGTCATTTTAAACACGTAACTCGTTTTCAATCCATCCTCACGAACATAGAATATCGGAACATAGAATAGCAGATTCGCGCTAATGACGCTATTCACTTGGTTCAACTCTCGTGCTGCGAGTCGCGGTCTAACAAGAGTTCTCTTCATCAATGAGCTTTAGATAATTGAAAATACAGGATCCACGATATTTTAGATGGCGTGGTCAGCGATGCTCTTTCTCCAGGTCAGCCAGCCGATCGTAATTATAATTTTATCTGGAAAAAATGTTTTTTTCGTGCTGAGGCATACTACGTAGCACAGATGATTGCCTATACGCAGCTCTTCCTATTCCAATATACCAGAAATTGTAGGTGCTCTTCGTCCATATGGGTGGCAGTTTCCTCCATGTGGAGGCCCTGTCTCAGTTCCAATGGGGCGCCTGCTTTTTGATGGCCGCTCCGCTTCTGCTGCTCGGAATGATTGAGGCGAGCCGTGCAGAAAATTCAAAGTACCCTTCACATGTTCTCATGTTCTCCGACGAAGTGACTTGTAATTCAATTATTTATCTGTCTTAAAATGAATAGTACAGCTAATATTTTTACCACCTTGAAAACTGATGTTCTGTTTCTTAAGTGATTTAAAAAAATTAGAAGTGAAATGTAGCCTATTTATTGATGTAAATAAATTGTTCTTGCACATTTGAGGTGTCGAAAGTATTCAACGAGTATTACCACCAGAATTTGCCTACTTCAACCTCAGCCTCAGCCTCGCCATCGAAAGGGGCCGCGTGCCCGTTAGAAACGACCACTTCATCAGCAAAAGGTGTTTCCTTATCCTTCCTGGCGTAATCTTGAGGGGCCTACATCAAGTCTTCAGAATTTTATTATTTTGGGTACCTGATTGTGAGGAATGTCGATGGTTCTCTCAGGAGTCTTCCCTTCGTGGACTCCGCCGTTCTGGCACTTGACTATCGTCCGATGGACTTCGACAGCACTCGGTTGAATGTCTTGTATTCTTCTGCCCCTGATAGTCAGGAGGTTCAAGGATCGTCATTTGATGTTGGCATGTTCGATGGGCGAAAGCCAATTGACGACAGTCCCCAATATAGGAAACTGTCTCAACACTCCCTGAACAGGAATAAGTATTATAGCTTTGGTAAAGATGCGAAATCGAAACATCTTTCTCTATCATCTTCACTTTTTCCATCCGTAGATCCTCGTTAGTGGTTTCGATTCCTCCGTGGATGATATTGGTCATGTTGTAATGATACTGAAGCATAATCGTTACAAAGAATGTATCTCCCGAATAATTCAGCCTGCTGCGAACTCTTTATTTCCTTCCAGCGGTCGGAGGCCATGATTTTCAGGCCGACGAAGTGTCAGACCAATAACAACACACCGAATTAAACGCAAATCACAACGAAGAAAAACTGTGAATGATTACGCAACCATATTTAGACGACGAGTCGATAAACCAAGAAAAGGGGCGACAAGGGTGGATGATCTCAGGGGTACGCGAGGGGACTTTCTGCTTTTGCTTCTGTTTCAACTCTTCGGAGATAGTTTTTGGGGCACAATACCCACTAGAAGGCGCACATCGTCTACACGGAAGTGTGTGGTTTTGTTTGTTCTTGCGGAGTCAGGGTGTCTGAAAGGAAAGCAGTTGGGATCTTCTACTCCCATCTTGTTAGGTAACTTACAAGCATGCCACGTTTGTTACTTGTAATCAGACTGGCTGGCAAATTTGTAATGCAAACATGTAAATGTTTTTTCGATGTTTTCAAACATGCAATCTTGTAACTATGATACATGCCTGCATGTTGTCTGTCAAGACGGGAGTATCTGTCAGTAGTAACATCTCACAACCATTGCTATGTTTTTGTAAATCGGAAAACAGGTGCAAAGGAAGGTAACTTCCCGTCAGCATGTTCCTCCGTGCATACTCTCCGGAAATGGAGAACCCCCATCCTGCCGCAAACAGCAAGTGGCCAGGAGGTGACGGAGTCAGTGTGCAATAATTCGGCTGGTACATGAATCATAGGCAACCAGCTTCTGGTTTGCCCGATTACGTACAGTTTATTTGGTGTGTCCCTTACCAGAAAAGACATTGCAAATGTGCGATTGCCATGGTAGAGTCTCGCAAGAACGGTATCACGGAACAAGGTCTTTGACTACCACAGCCTGAACCCATACACCAGATATTCATTTGGTTGTTCCATAAGTGGAAATGGAAGTAATAAACGGTATCGTATGTTACAGATACTGCCATGTGTTGTTAATGTATGGGGGCCTTCCTGTACAAACAGGACCACGCGGAATCAAACTGGACGGTACAAGACCTATGTCACAACCTAATAATATATGATTTTCCAGAGACGTTACTTATTCCTCGAATAGACGTCCTATTTATTTTCCCTGAAACATTCATCCTCTTTTCACATGCTCATCCTCGTTGACTCGAAGGGGAACAGAACATTTGACCACAATAACACATCCCCAAGCGTGTCGCTATCGTGCAGGAACTGTGGCCCAGTACAAACATATTCAGGATCTTCTTCTCTTGGTTCTTCTGGACAACGCGGATTGCCTATGCAGTTGGACAAATGAACGATGTAGCCTAACCATTCGCACCGTGTAACGATACGAAATTCTTCAAAGAAGCATGGTTCGACAATAATCATATAATGCGTCGCATTTCACTCGAATTCCATTCGAATTGGACTGTATTCTAGCGAGAATTGTTTTTGTATTGTGAGAACTAGAAGCTGCTCCGTTAGCGCTCGAAATGGTTTGTACTGGGATAAACAGCTTCGCTTTTCTCTAACCACTCGTCTGGATGAAGTCAAGGAGTAGAAGAGATTCAGACCTATTATAGATGCGTTGGAAAGAGCACGACAATTTTTTAGGCGGAAAATACGTTTCGGATAATACTCTCATGGCCCTCTGGCGTAATACGTATAGCAGCCGAGGGGGGGGGGGGGGGGGGGGGGGGGGGGGGGGGGGGGGGGGGGGGGGGGGGGGGGGGGGGGGG
>JACMIG010000562.1:16250-29765 GCA_014805385.1 Levipalatum texanum
TTCGGGTGTAAAAGCACGAAAATTTTTTTGTCGGAAAATAAGTTTCGGTTTATTAAACTCTGGGCATCTGGTGGAAAAAGGATTTCCGGCGAAACCCCCCCCCCCCCAACTCGTCGATCGACGGGCGAAAAGGGCACTGACCTACTACAAGACTACGTGATAGTTAGAAGGGCGACGAGCGCGTTGTCCGGGACGTTCATTCCTTCGACAATAATTAGAAGTTGGTATCTCCATGGAAAGGGCCATCGAACCAAGGTCCAATGGACTCGTTCGAAGCCCTAGTACTTTGGCATTGTTATTTGCAAGTGCATATCAGTATCGTGTCGGGTGCTTTGCACACAAGTGCACAAAGGCTACGCATAAGTCGATTCCGTCCAGCCCCACCCACATGTCTGGCCATTTAGGGAAAGCCATCCTCCACGTCTCCTGTTTTTCAGTGATCGTATCTTATTTCTGTAAATTTATTGACATTGAAGTATGGAAGATGTTCTTGCTAATGCTGTTTGGTTTTTGACGGTGATAAAACAAAGTTCTTCCAAGAGGCACCTGCGATTTTCTCCTGTGTATTTTTCATTTGCAGTTTATTCGGCGCGATACACACGTAATGAGTATTCAGGATCTCGCAGAACTAATGGTGGCCAAGAATCTAAAGGCTGACCGAGAAGCCGAAATGATCAACCGTCTGCGCCGAATCAGTTTGCGATTAATGGCATACGGTACGTCACACAAGTATACTAATTTTAGGGTGTAATTGAAATTCGAGCGAAATTCGGTGTTACTACAAAGCCTTTTCTTGTCCTTGAAGAAGGGGCATAATTGAGAAATACGCATTTTCTGGCACGCGAGACGTAGTCGAATGTTTCAGGGGCCCTAGCAGCTCTCGTTTCGTTTTTGACGCTCACTGGACGCTTCATGTGGGACAATTCACTGCAACGTAGAGACCTTCAGATAATCTTGTCGTATCTCATCTTTGCCTTCATGGTTAGTGCACCATAAAATGGGCCAAAAGTGGGCAGTTCTCAGGTTCTCCTGCTTTCCTTTGTCGTCAGCGCCGTTCTGATCGGTCTCTGGGCATCGTTGGCCTCGGGTTCAGCTGCAAGCTTCTCGAACAAAGTCATCGAAGTTTCCGGAGCTATTCAGATTTTGAATAACTATGCTTTTATTGCCAAACGAATGATATAAGGTAGTAGAAACCAATTATTGGTTAACTTATCAAAAGAAACAAGAGGGTGGTAAATATACAAAGGTATCCCACAAGTTCACATCTGTGATGCGGCCATTCGCACTCGGCTCACGATAAACACGAGAGCGATGGCCATTTTTGTGTTGACATCTTCTTGAATCGTAATTTATTCTAGACAGGAAAGCGAAATTTGGGAGTTACAACTGCTTCCAGGCCATTTCCTCCGCCGTGCGCCATCAGTGTGCAGTCTTCTTAACGATCATCCCCATCGTGGTCATATCAACGTGCGTCCTGTACGAAAATCCTAAAACGGTGAGTGCTACTCTATCCTCTTTTAAAAAGAGTATGGACACAACAAATAATTTACATTTGCAGCTCCGCCAAGCAGTCTTGACATCGACAATATTGAGTGGCGTCGCCGTCGTTTCGATGCTTCTCGAAGTGCGAACCTCCGCTTCAACTATCGACTGTTCTGAGCACGAAGAACGGTACGAATAATGAATTTGAATGAAAGCAACGCTTATTTAGGGTAACAACATTGCCAAAATCAGTTTCGCTGCAGGTCAGCCTTCATTTTTGCCCTGATGCATGCGGCATACGAAATCGTCGTTCTTCTGATCATTATCGTCTACGGTAAGAAGAGGGGTAGTGATTTTACAATTTTTTTTCAATGGAAAGTCTAATATCAGTTGTTAATTTATGTGCACTCAGTTCCTCTTTCTATTTCCAACTAAAATTGAGAGGAAGCAAGATTCGGATCTAAAAGAGCAGGATAAAATGTGGAAGTAGAGCATAATACTGCTTCGTCACACCTTTGAACATCCTGAATTTATAAACAAAGCGATTAAGCTTTTAAGCTAAAGATGCGTCAGCTCAAATTAGCAGAATTGAAATTTGAAATGGTAACAAGAGTGCACGAAAAGGTCGATCAACCATATCCTCGTAATATTTCAGGTGCTGACTTTCTCGGCGTTCCTGCTGGTCAGGGGACAGTTCCGACGGCCCATTTCACAGTCGTCTTCAATGCGTAATACATCTCGTCTCATTCTCACAATTTGAAAAACATAATAATGCTGCCAATCTGCGCATCGAAATTCATGTTTCATTCTTTATCAAGGCAACTCCAAATACGTACATTATTTTCGTTACTTTTGAAACTGCTGTAACGGAGAATCGATTATTACTTCCAGATTTGCGCTGATGACCCTTTTCACGTGGTTCAACGCACGAGCAGCAACTCTTGGACTCACGAGAGTATGCTTTATTTTAAACCAACTAACTATTCCCTGGTGTGTTCAGCAACTCTTTGCATCATCGATTTTCTGGACAGCGTGGTCGCAAATGTTCTTCCTCCAGGTACGACCTGAAAATATTTCAGGCTTGAATGGCGACATCAGCTTTGAAGACTAAACGATCGGAAGGAACATTCTAGCCCAACAAAGAAACTAGAGGGTGCTTATTTGTCGTTAGCACTTTTCTGATCATTAATAAGAAGTGTTGAGATTTACAGTGTTTTGGCCATAACTTGCAGCCTAATCATCTTCTTTCCAGGTGCTTTTGATCCAGTTCGGAGGCACTCGCCTCCGAGTGGAGGCTCTGTCCCTCTTCCACTGGGCCGTCTGCATTGGCATCGCGGCTCCGATTCTCCTTCTTGGAGTCATCGCTGCCTGCTGCGCTGGAACTACGAGAAACAACTTCCGCCCACTCAAGGAGGATACGGCACGATACTCTTTCGTTTATACGCTGTAGCGACTAACAGTTTGAAACATAAGTTTTGTTGGGACAAACTAAATGTCCGACTTGTAAAAAAATCCGACTTTATACTAACAAATACTGTACAAGGAGTAAGATGCAATCCTATAAAATACTTTTGTAAGATGTGTAATTTTCGATAGCTCAAGAAAACATAAACGAAAAGGAACTATAATACATAAACAGGTGCTGCAGCAAAGATTCCCCATCATCGAACTGCCGGTTGAACACGAAACTCGGTGTTTCGATAGTTACTCAAGAGCACCGGGCCCTGACTTTCTTCTCATCTTCAGGCATTTCCATTCCTTTTTCCTACATTGATTCGCTGCATTGCAGTATGATGTTCGTCATTTCCTTCGCAGCTGTTCCGGTATTTTCCTCAGGAATGTTCGACGTGCTTGCGGAAACACTGTCAAGCAACTTCAATTCACAAACACGGGGTCGTGATCTTTTCACATTCCGTTTCTGGTTTCACGTGTCTGAATCATTTGTTTAGAATACAGAATGTATTCAATATGTACTAACAAGGGACGTCGATTCAGGGGTGCAGGATAATCGATTATTGTGCCGCGCCACCGAGCTTGTAAAATTGTGCTCGTTTGCAGACAGATCTCTTTGTATCTTCTTCGAAGAAAAGGAATCTTTTCGCTGAGATATGAGGCGGAAATCTCGACTCGCGAAATACGATTTACAGGTCTGTGGAGCGGCACAATAGAATGATCTTCCTGCTTGTGTACTCAACAATAGAACCCCATTGCATGGAAGCGCTGGCTTGATACATTGCTTACTCTCGATGACTTATACCTTAGTTCATCAAGCACTCTAACTGGATAGACAGCAAGTGACAAGGATCCACTCCGGGGGATCAAGGCCAACTTGGCCTTCGTCGATGTTCTGACGAGAACGCCTCTCAAAAGTGTGACATATGTGTTTCGATCCACGTATCGATCGAGAAATTAATGACACTTGCGGACGAAGAGTGTAAAGAGTGCGTTGAGGATCCCGAGAACTGGGAGCTTTCACACGGAAGGGCACAGTCGAATTCCGCGAAGTTGTAGACGTCGCCTTTGGCTGATATGATACGGTGATTTAAAATTCCTCGGGAGCGCGGCAATATGCCTGATCTAAAAAAGAAGAAATTCCATTTTCCGGAGAAAAATATCGCTCAACAATCGCTCTCGATGGCGACGCAACACTGCCCATTCTGTATACAGCGGAGCTAGCTCGGCACATGCATATACTATGATGTTGCTTCATAAGCCTTGCAACATGGACATTTTGACTTCGGTTGATTTCGTTTCCCGTGAACTTATTGTTAGAGATATGAAGGGCATTTGTTGCCATGTGCAGTATTATCCATAGCAAACAAGATCACGCTGACCAGGATCTTCGGAATTTCGACATTTTTATTTTATTTTTATGTCGAGAGGTATTTTTTATGTTGCGAGATTCTGAGCCGTAATTTCATCCTTAATTATAATACAAAACATCTTATGCGTGACCATCGTCATGCTTTAGATTGCGCAACTTACGAATCCACAGAAAAGCAATTCCGAGAACATGCTCATTTTTGACTGAATTTTGGCGTGATGATTAAAAACTTTTATAAAATCGAAAACTTGGAATTGTTTGAGAAACCATAGTGCTAGAAGAGTCACCCAAAATGTCCCATTGCATGGTGTGTGCGGAATCTCTCTCCTGGCAGCCTTTCGTCGACCGAAGGATCTACAACTGTGCGTCCCGTTCCACCGCGACTCACATCTCAATCAGAAATAGGCGTAGTTTCCCCTTCCTCTCTGACCAAAGTCAAACGCGCCACAAAGAAGTTTGCTTCCGCTGCCCAAAAACTCATGTAGTTCAAAAGTATCTGGTGGAGCCACTTTCTCCTGCCATTTCTCCCCCGTGTTTGTGAAGGTGATTGATAAATGTTTTGAGTCAGCTCACTGGTCAATATACAACTGTTACACCTTCTACCGCAATTAACACAACCGATCGCACTGTCCCTGTAGACAATGCAATATTTATTGAAGCTTCACATGAAGGAGCAGATGTGGAAGATAGCGCTTTCATAGTTCAGCTGGAGGGATGCAGTAAGTTCCGCCGGTCGTGTTGCTGCAATCGAACACTGTCCATGTTCCCTGTACCCCGTTTCCTTCCCCCATCCACCCTACTCTCCCCTCCTTCCTTCCCCACTCACTGCGCTGCCCAGATCTTGTCCTGAATCTGCGATTCCACTCCAGTCAGCTCTCCTTCATTCTGAGCGAAGAAAGTGCAGCCAGGGCCAGCGAACTTCTGTAGAACCGAGATTAAAATGGTTCTAGTAAAGAATCAGGCGAAGAGGGAAGGCAAACCAGGAGATTGTCCCTGTTGACGTTGGTTCCGTATCCGACAGTGAGGAGTCCGAAGACATTGTCCTTGACGATGGATGAAGCCTGCTTGACTGCGATGTCGAGGTCCTTGAAGCTGAAGGGAAGAGATGATGAAGGAGTTAAAGGAAAGATCATACTTCGTGTTCGATGTGAACAAGACCATCAAGTGGTTGGAGATGTCCGGACGATATCCATTTGAAGGCTTGTTGTAGTGGTAGTTGGCGAACTTGAGGGCCCTGTAGGTGGTTAGGGGAGTGGGGAAAGAAAGGGATACTGACTGAGTGACGTATTCGGTATCGCTGGGATCGTGGTCGAGAAAATCATCGAACATAAGGAGGTTCTCCTTGAGGGCGTCGGCGGATTCGCAGGAGGAGAGGAAGGTGACGGGTATGGAACGAGACTGAGGATCCCCCTTCCACACACTCCCTTCTCCTCTGACTGACCTCCGTGGCGGGAAGGGTGATCAGACCGACACGGCCGTTCCTCTGACTCACGGTGAACTTGCTCATGACGTTTTGGACAAAGGGTATGACCTGAGAGGGGAGATTCTCCGCCTGCACTCTCTCTCTTACTGTCTTGTCTATGAAGGTCTGGTCCTTGGTCTCGTCGACGAGGAAGACGATATCGAAGGAGATTTCCTTAGGCGTCAGAGGGCGGACAGTCGTGGTTGGAGGAGGAGCGGAGGCTGAACGCCGCAACTACCCCGTCTCTTTCTTTTCCCATCCTTCTGTTTCCCTCGTGTTGTGTGAGTGAAGGGGATTAGGAACATTGCTTTATGCAGTCATAGATGGAAAGGAATCGGGAAACTACAGTGTCTGATATTGGGGTCCTTCCTATCGTCATCTATGACTGCATTGGGTGCACGGTGAGTGATGATGACATTCTAGAGGGCAAAGCCATAGATGGCGATGAGGAGGAAAGCGGTCAACGAGGGCCACACGCTCCCAGACAATCCCTTAACGGTATTCTTTGTAGTTGGCACTGTAGGAGGCAAGGTCGAGGCTGGAGGTTGAGGGGTTGAGGAATGCTGAGAAGGCTGGGCCGATGATGGAAGAGGTTCTGGACTCGAGGGCGAAGAAGAAAGTACGGTTGAAGAAGGCTCACCTGAAGGCCCCCCACTCACAACAAGGGAAGGTGCAAGGAGAAGATGGGGAAGGGGCAGTGGCCACTCACTGCTAGTGACGGGAACTACCGGTGACGTCACCGGAGGAGCCGTAGGACGGGGAGGAAGGGTAGGGGCAGTGTAGTCCCTGCACCACGTTGTGATCTGACGAGTGAAAGGCTGGCGGAAGGTGTCCTCTCCACTGAAGAGGGAGAGTGGAGGGAGAAGCGAGTTGGTAACGGCACCTGACACTCAGCGTCAGGACCTCGTCGTCGTCGTTCGGGCAGAGGAAGGCATTCCCGTAGTACTCATAGCCGCAGTTTTTCCTGTTGATGACGTCAGAAGTGTACGGGGTGTCGTCGCGGCCCTGGTGGCAGTTGAGGGAAGGAAGAGCGAGACTCACAGAAACTGTATGGCGGACCATGTTGGCGTAGTATAGAGTGCGACGAGCGTAACGGGCATTTTCGTCGGGGTCGACGAGATGGAAGATGGGGTAGTTTTGTACTGAAATGCCGATGGAAGGTGAGAGGGGAAGGGACAGACGTCCTTTCACTGCATATGGAGTGGCGTTGTCGAGGGTGAAGTTATTCTGGACGAATCCGAAGAAGACTTGGACTCCGCCGGTGCCCCACACGGAGGGAAAGCAGGCGGCGTCCGTGGCGGAGAGCTAGAAAGGAAGAAGAAGGAACTACCATGCTATTGGCTTCACTCACCACCACACGGTACGTCCCCGGGTACGAGGGACTGACGTGCCACAGGGACTGCACCCTGTCGCTCTTGTAAAGGAGGTCGAGGTTGATCACTTCTACAGAAGAAGAATGGGTGTGGAGTGGAAGGAGGAAATGCAGGAAGGAGACTGACCTCCCTTGGGACCCAGCATGGTGGCCGTCGCTTTCTTGCCTGACGATGCGATGTAGACGTCGGTCATGTTGGCATCGACCTGGACGTAGAAGTTGGCGTTGTTGCAGTTGGTGTAGTCGGTGTAGGTGAGTCTCTGGGGGGCGTAGCGAGAGCCTAGGAAAGCTTCGAGGGAGGCCACGATCTCGGCGGGCTTCACGCGGTAGAGAACTCCTCCAGTGGAGTGTATGAAGTATCCAAAGTTGGTCAGGTTCGCAGTCCAGTCAGAAATGGGACACGCGTCAGATTCGACGTGGATGTAGTCAACGACAGGAGAATGAGTTCCGAACTGCTTGGAAGCTGCGTAGACGTTGGCGAAGTCGTTGTCGATGGGAGTGGAAGTCGTGATGAGCAGCACCTCGGAGCCATCCAATGCAGACCAGAAGTTGAAGGTGCCGGCAAGAGCTCTGAAAGGAATGGCGGGAGAGAATGAGGGGAGGGAACGCACTCGTAAAGGGGCATCTGGCAGATCGGATCATCCGTTGACGCATCTGCGATTTCTCTAAGAGCCGTGGCTGCATCGACTATTGAAGCGTACATGGCGGAGTGATCGGGCTCGCCGGTGGCTGAATGTGAATAATTAGAAGAAGGGAATGGAATGAATAGCATTTTCCGGTGCTTCAAAACTTCATTCATACACTTCCTCACTCGATCCTTCACCACGTACATTAGGCCACTGCTCGAAAGTTCACCAGAATTGTGGAAGAGATATATATAACAACTGACGCTTGAAAGACTGGACGATGTAGGAAGTGAACCACCCTGGGTGTCTTTCCGTAGCGGAAGCGACGATTGCGGTAAGATTGGCTGATATCTGTACATGCGAGATGAGAAAAGGTATGTACCCCCCAAACGAGTAAGTGGGAAGAGGGGACTCGCCTGGCGAATCGCATCTTGTGTTGCCTTCGAGGACTCCACCACGAGAACGAGACTCTTTCCGTCATTGGAAAAAGTGGGAAAACTGTTGTCATTGCACATGGCTAGAGATGGAAATGAGCAAAAGGAAAGGAGAGAATACTGACGGTACTGGCAGGCATCTCCACCGAATCCCGAGGGACAAATGCAAGCATCCCCAGAGCTCCCCAAAGTCCCTCCGTTCTGGCAGATGGGCGTGCCACACAGCTGTCCAGTGAAGTACTCGGTGCAGACACAGGCGCCATTCGAATACGTTCCGTCGTTAAAACAGTATTCAGCTGGAGACGGAATTAGAGGGGGCAGAGAGAGAAAACGCACCATAAAACTCTTTAGTGCAGTAGGAGGTCGTATATCTCTGGAAAGTGTTTCCAGTCTCGTCCTCTCCGATGTGCTGGAATGATGAGGAGGAGAGGAGGAGGAGAAGGAAGGACTGACGATAACTTGGAAGTCCTCTACTCCGGCCTGCTCGCAGGAGAGCTTGTGAGAGTAATACTCGTATGAGCACCCAGCACGAGTCATTTCGGGCGAGGCTTCGAGGAGGGTCGAATTGGCATCGTCCGAACGGAGCATCACGTGGTTTATTATGGAGGTGGTCGAACGGCTGCTGCCCAGGGAGATCGTAGCCACGGCCCGGTTAGACGCTGACAAGGGAACCACGCGAACTTACCCCGGCGGTTTCGAACGAGCCATAGCGCGTTCGGATCCACTCGACGAGTGGATTAGAATGCGGCACTTTCCAGCTGCCGCGGGCATGTCAATCTCGAGAACGATCGATGTCAAGTTTCAGGCGAGATTGCGCACAGTGATCCCTATTGAGACGCCTCTTCCTTACCACAACCGTTTACCTCCTCCCGTTCCATGACCAGGTGGCCTAGTGGATAAGAGGTCCGTCCCCCCACTTTGGCACTCGGGAGTTCAAACCTTTTCTGCGCAAAACTTTTTGCTTTTTTTGCAAAACGATGGAGAATTCATATCACAGCAACATTCCGTAATCAGAACAACCTTTTTAAGATAAAGGCAAAAAGTTTCGCGCAGAAAAGGTTTGAACTCCCGAGTGCCAAAATGGGGGGACGGACCTCTTATCCACTAGGCCACCTGGCTATGGAACGGGAGAAGGTAAACGGAGGTGTTAAGGAAGAGGCGCCTCAATAGGTATCACTGTGCGCAATCTCGCCTGAAACTTAACATCGATCGTTCTCGAGATTGACATGCCCACGGCAGCTGGAAAGTGCCGCATTCTGATCCACTCGTCGAGTGGATCCGAACGCGCTATGGCTCGTTCGAATCCGCCGGGGTAAGTTCGCGTGGTTCCCTTGTGAGAAGAACATGAGGAGAGAAGGTGAAAGAGGAAGGAAGGAAAAGGGTTGTTCGGGGATGGATTACATACTCGAATCAATGTTGGCAACTGCCGCCGGCTCGTCTTTCCTCAGATCGTCGACGAATCCGAACTCGACTTGGAGGTCTGACTGGAGTCTTACAGTGACGGTGCAGCCCTTCCACCCTGCCGATCCATCAGCATTGGCAGGCGGGTTCTGTGTCTTCACAGCGAAGATGAATTTTCCGGGCGAGAGGTCGTCTGAATGGCTCAATCTTATTTTCCGCCTATCGTCTTTTCTCACCGTCTCCAATTTTGGAAGGAGAGTTATTTTGGTCGAATCTGTGCTTCTGGCACGCGGTGACGTAGTTGGCTTCGCAGGCGGTGGCTTTCCTATGAGAAGAGAGTGGAGCGAAAGGAGGGGAAGGTGTACCAATATCCGTTGGTGGAGCTTGGGTCGAAGTATGCACAGGGGGCTTTGGGATCTCTAGGGACGACTCCGCCCGACCAGTCAGAGAAACTCGTCTCCGTGATGGGGCTTCGGGTATTGTTGTCGTGGACAAAGTACCAGGAGCCTCTCACGAGCACGGCTCCCAGCCAGAGTGACTGGCCAGCGACCGCACCTGAACCCATATACTCGCCACGCCTCTCCCCTCTCCTCCAACCTTTCAGCCACACGTTTTTGCCCTTGCTCTGGACGTCGACGAGGAAGGCGTTTTGCGCGGCACAGGCGTCGGCCGCCATCGGCTGTGTCAACTTGCCCATCTGGCCATTGAAGTGCAAGCAATTCTGCTGAAGCTCCTCCCAGCCCTCGGCACAGGCTAAAAGGACATTTTCCCCCTTTCCTATACCCCGACTAACGGTTCCTGAACTCTACGACGTTTTCCCAGTTGTTGCTGATGATGTCGACTCGTCCCTTCTCGTTGAAGACGACGCCATCGAATCGGGTGAGGGAAACGGAGGACTGGTAGCCGGCGATAATAGCGGTTGCTGTCTGTGTGTATGCGTCCACGGGGAAGAAGACGTTCTGGGAAACGGTGCAGTCCTCGGAGTGGAACTTGTAGGCGATGGAGGAGGAGAAGAGAGTGGGTGTCATGTAGAGGGCCCTGCAGGGGGTTCAATGGGGGAGATGGAGAAGGGGCTCCCACCTCTGGAGATCTCTGCTACCTACTGTATACATGCGTCCATCCCCACGAGAGGCAGTCTGCTCGAGTAGTCTGAAATCAGCCTGCAAAGGAGTCTCTCCATGTTCTTTTTCCCTCTATTGTGCAGCGATAGAGAACTTGTAAATCGCGTTACGCGAGTCGAAATTTCCGCCTCTCATATTTCAGAGCTAGTAAGGAATCTGTGGCTGATTTCTTCCACAGTTCGGATGGAATCCATGACCGTGTAGCATGCCAAATTTCAGCCTCAGATTCCTTTCCCTCACAATAGCTTTTTTCTCTTCCCACCTATTGCCATGAACCAGAGAGGTGATTAAATCCTTACTGCGGTTAGCGAATGGTGATTTCTATATCTACGCAACCGAAAGTGTTCGAGAGCTGCAATTTGGCATAACCGTTGAATGTGGTCCTAATACAAATCCCAGAAAACGGCAACTTTCATGACCTTGTGGTTCTGGAGATAATCGAAGCGCAATTTGTTGCGATGCGGACTCAAAATATACACCTCTCTGGTTCTTGGCAATATACAATAGCTATTTTTCTCTACCCACCTGTTTTGCGTTGCAATTCCACTTTGCAGGAGCGATTCCGGTTGCCTGGAAGACGTTGAGAGTGACGGAATATTCTCTGAGCTCCTCGGAGAAATACTTGGCGTCCTCGCCGTTGTGGGGTTGGTAGGGCGTTCCGGCCTGAGGAAGTTATCGTTTTGCCAGCCCGGAGCGGAGTACCTGGAGGAGGTTGATGACTGATCGGCGAGGGAGATCCCTGTATTCTGATCCGAACAGTCGATCATTGAGAAGGTTTTGCAGGGCATTCCACGAACGGACCGCACAGGAAGTGTCAGTGATTGTCGAGTTCGCGATCTGGTTCACTCTGTCGATAACTCGACCGTACGAAAAGGCAGGAGCGTCGACGAGGATGTCCGACCCTGATATAAAACTTCTTTATCCTCATCTTCTCTTTCCACTCACATGTTCCATTATATCCGACGAGGACAATTCTGTCTATCCATTCTCTGTGTTGCGTGGTGACGTCACGAAGGACTTCTTGGAGAACGGCAGCCAGGGCCTTAACTTGCTGCAGTCCATTCTTGGTGATCTCGATGACGAAGGCGAGGTCGACTTGGTACCCATAGGAGGGGGCGGGGCCTGGGGAGAGGCAGACGGCTGAAAGGAAGAAATGAGATGATGAGAGAATGGAGACTGGCGGAGATCGCAGAAATATCCAGTCCGTCCAGCAGCGCACATGCATCCCTGTCCGAACTGAGATCCGCCGTTCTCGCAGACGACCCTGAAATAAAGGCCCCTTTACTTCTCGTACTTCTCGCACTTTTCGCAGTTCTTTCCAGCGTAGTGAGGCTGGCAGAGGCAGGTTCCATTCGTAGTGGACACTCCTCCGTTCTTGCAGTCGGATGGAGTGACGACCGTGGGAATTACTGAGAAGGTATTCAATGAAAGCAAACGAAAGAACAAACCGTTGTCACAGTACATGGAGCCTCCTCGCTGCAGGTAGTAGCCGTAATTGTCACGGATGTTGAACTGAAAGAAGAGTTGGAGTAATGGAAGGAGGTGCAGACCTCGAAGTGAATGAGCTCTCCGGCGCGCTTGCACTTGAATGAGGGGAAGTATAAGTTGTACGAGCACTGGTCTCGCCAGATACCGTTGGCTGCGTAGATCTAAAAAAATGGTGGTATACTAACAAGTTGAACAAACCGTAGAACGGATAGTCTGCACTCACCTCCTGTTCCTTGTTTTCCCTGACCGCATACATCGAGAGTGCAGCGAATATCCTGTCCTGGTTGGCAAAAGGCGGCATTTCCGTGAGATGGAAGACGGGGTGGTTTTCAATGAGAGTCGTGGGCTGCGGGATGAATCCGTCCTTGTCGATGCCATTGGCTATGGCCCAGAAGAGTTCGGGGGCGCGGACGAATCCTGAGGCTTTGTAAGCAGCCTGGTACACACGGAAAGAGCAGGAGGCAGCGGGTGGCGTCGTAGCGCCCTTCAGGACGTACTGCCCGAGCACAGGAGACTTGACGCGCCTGATCAGGAGGCTCAAAGGGAAAGAGAGAGAGAGGACACACCAAATGGCAAAGTTGTCATTGGTGTTCACGACCTCCTCCAAGGCGTTTGTCACTTGATCACCGTCGTTGGGGTCGTAGAGGAAGGGATAGAAGTGCTCTAGGAGCAGTGAATGATGCGGGAAGAGGGGATAGGTTCGAACTTCCATAGGAGACGATGATGATCGCATCGTTTCCCCTCGTGACGTCAATGGTCTTGAGTAGCCCGTGGCTGCATTCTTGCCTGTCGACCGTGAGCATGAGTTGAGTGCGGTAGAGGAGGCTATCCATGTGGTTGAAGACGACCTGAAGAGACAGAGATAGGATAAAGGGTGATGGGGGGAGTGGCCTCACGTTGTACACCTCGCTCCTATTTGTGATGTGCCACGCGAGTCCATTGAATCGATTGGCGATATTCTCGAATGCTCGGAATCCGGGGTCAGAAACGTCGGCAGTGCAGTTCGTGTTGACGGGGTCGACGTAGATGAAGTTGATGGTCGTCTTCCAGTGCGAATTCCACTGGTACAATTTGTCCAGATATTCGTCCTGGTCGTCCGCCAGGGCGTCCGTAACCACGTACACTGTGGTCTTTGGCGTGATTCCCAGGCTCGCCAAGCTCTACAAGAGAGTGGATGACAGGAAGAGAGAAGAGGGGAGATGGAGTGGCATACGGAGGTGATGGATCCGAAGACAGTGTCCGTGCACCCGCCATCGGTGTGGGTGAAGTTGGCAGCTGCTTGTAGTAGCGTAAACATGTCATCGT
>JACMIG010000563.1:0-29741 GCA_014805385.1 Levipalatum texanum
GGGGGGGGTGTGTTGGGGGGGGGGGGGGGGGGGTGGGCATTCATTCTGTCTCCTTCTCCTCCAGTTCAGCTCAAGTCCTTCACATCTTCCCTCTATTCGCTGATAGCTGCGTGCCCATTGGACGAGGTAAGGGGTCCCGTACTGTATCTTCTCTTCTTTCTTCGCCTCTGGATCCTCGACGGCACCGGCCCCCTCCCCCTCCTCATAGGCTGTTGGGAGGGGTCTCCAGTCACCAACATTCATCCTCAGATCCACCGCTGGCCCTTCCCGTCTTTCCCCGTAACATTGGGAGTGCATGAGTGTGAAGAATGCAGCAGAAGGTTCTGTCCGAGTACGGATCGCCATCTGGAGAGTGCAAGAAGACGAGGGAACGCAAGGGTTATGGGGGAAGGAGGGGGGCAATCGAGGGGCTACAAAAAGACCCTGATCGTATGGTCCTCTCCCTCAATCACTTCTCTCTCACCGTTCCATGGAATCTTCTCGACGCCCTCTCCCCACCTCATTCGCTATGGGGAACAGGGATTCTGTTCCTCTTCATCCCTTATTCTGTCCTTCCTAGCCCCTCATTCCTAGTCCGCTCATGACAGCGAAACGGGGGTCGAAGTAAGGCCTCCCCTACCTTCTCTTCCATCCTCGTCTTCGCCTCTGGTTCGACCTCAGCACCGCCTCCCTCTCCCCAAATGGGCATCGTGAAGGGAGTCCCCATTCTCCCCATCCATCGCTACCTCATCCTCCCCATTCCACCTAAAGACCTTCGTGTTTTCCTCATCCCATCATAGGCAGGATCAGGGGGAGGTCCTCCTCCCCCTTCCCCTCAGGTTCGTCTCTGACATCGTCACCTCCCCTCCCCCTCGTCGGTAGTGTGAAGGTGCGAGGTGTCTGCCATATTCACAGGGGTGGAATGAACATCTCCCCCTCCCTAGGCTGCGTAAAGAGGGGACGAGGTAAGGGATCCCTTATTGCCTTTCCCTCCTCATCTTCGCCTCTGCTTCGTCGCCGACACCCCTCCCTCATGGTCATTGCGAAAGTCCCCTGTCTCCTGCATCCGAACTCCGATCCAACTCTGGTCATTAGCTTCTTCCCCCATTCCCTGATGGATTCAGTACAGAGGGAATGGGACTCTACCGTATCCACCCTCATCACCACTAGTTTTGTTTCCAACCTCCCCTTCGCATGGGCGGCAGGAGGGGAGGGGAGGGTACGCTGCCTCATCCCCCTCCTCCAGTGACTGCCCTTCCATGGAAGCATCGGGCGCCAGATGCTTCCATGTAAGGGTGAGAGAACGAGGATCGAGGGACCATACGAGCAGGGATCTCTCTGCGTTCCCGCTTCTTCTTGCACTCTCCATATGGAGATCCCGCACTCGGGAACAGCCCTTCCCTCACGCCCTTTCCTTACCCCCCATCCTCCATCCCCCTTACACTTCATCAAAGTATCTCACACCATTCAACTCTACATTGCCTTCACCCTCTCCTCTTCACCACCAGTTCGTCATCTGTCTCCAACCCTTCTCCTACCTTTCTCTTAAGAGGGGGGCGATAGGGGAACGGTACGTCGCCTCCTCTTCCATCCTCCAGTTCATCTCTAATCCCTCATTCGCTCTAGGTAGCATAGTGAGGGATGAAGCGAGGGATCCTCCTTAATCGCTTCTTCGCTCCTCATCTTCGCCACTGGTTCGTCGTCGCCCCTCCCCTTCCCCTGTTGGGAAGTAACCTCTGCTCTCCTCTTATTCTCCGTCGCCTCTGGTTCATCGTCGGCTCCATCCTCCCTCCCCACCCCCATGTCAGCAGTGTGAGGGTGGGGGGGGGGGTTCGCCACCACTCATCCTCCGATCCACCTATGGCCCGACTCATCTTCCCCCATCCTGCAACGCTGTGACTCCTCATATCATCTGCATCGCCTACTCCTCACTCCTGTTCTCTATTCCTGCCGGTCTCACTCCTCATGCCGTAACATTTACATGCAGACTCACAGTGGCATAATCTAAATTTCAGGTAATGAGGGTGTTCATCCCGCTTTACCTCTGCTTGGATCTGCTTGCGCTCGTCGCCGCTTGGCCAGATCTTGCCGACTATGTCATCTGGGGATTCGTCACCCTGAATCACACAAAGGCTGCTTGCCTCGGTTAGTACCATTTCTATCTGTTAAATTTCCTTCGCGGTATCCCTGCATTGCAGAGAACGGTACGTTCCACTTCACCGACCTCGACCACAACACAATCCATGCACGGAGTGTGAGTGGGGGCGATTGGCAAGGGGGACACCGGGTGGGAACATGGGAGTATTTTCGGCGGAATATTCTTTCCGGACAATATGCTCATCGCATTTCGATCTCTATCCACAGTTCTCTCGTTTCTCTAACCGCCAGACAACGAGAGAACAGTGGATAAAGATTGAAGGGCGATGAGCGTATTGTCCGGAACGTTTACTTCGCCGACAAATGCAGTTCTGGTGGAATACCTGCAATGACCGATTTGCTTTCAGTACCTCCGGAACTCAACGTCCCACACGAAGACGTACTTCGTCGACGGCTTCTTCCGCGGAGTGCGGATGGTGAGCCTTGTATAGCTTACACATGGGGGAGTTAAAGGGGAGAGCGGGGACAATATAAATTTTGATGTTTTCCATTTAGCACAACTTCACGGCCATTTTCGCCGCCGTCTGCGGGCTCGAGACGTCGGAGCTCATCAACACCACCGAGGACAAGGACAAGGTCGTCAAGATGATGGAGGTATCGCCCCTCCCTCTCACTACTACAATATTCACCATTCGAGGACAAGAAGCCGCACCTCGAGTACAAGTTCAAACTGGCATGCACCTAGTGTCAAGAGGCGCCTCGCTTCCGCCCTCCCTCTCCTCCAAGGCGCAAGCTGTCCACTCCCTCTTCTCCTCCCTCGTCCTCTATTCCTTTGGATCATCTGTCCTCTACTCCTCCTACGCTAACCCAGTCATATCCTCACCCAGCAGTCACCTCTTCCTCCTCTCCTCCCATCGCCACCTCCACTTCCCGCTCTTCTCTGGAGCCCTCGTCCCCTACCCCTGCTACCATCCTCACTACTCCTCCGGCGCTCCTGCCGCCCTCATCTTCTCCGACTCCTCCCGTTCCGGTGACGACGACGAGTGCCACTCCCACCGTCGCTCCTGAACCGACGGTGGAGACAACCACACCGCCAACCAGCATCGAGGTCAAGTAATACCATGGGAATCCCGGGAGCATTGGGTAACAAACGTGATTCCAGGACATCGACGATGACGATGAGGAGGAGAAACCAGTCGAGGTCACCAAAGGCACTCTGCCAGATGAATCGGTGAGAGGGGGGATTGGGAAAGACTGCGTCAGTTTCCAGAGGAAGGTTATCTTGTTCAGACGACGAGGCCCTCACCCATCACGGCTCCTGAAGTGACCTCCACAACCACACTGCCTACCAATTCCGAGGTATAAATTCGCTAATCATGTCCAAAGAGCCACATAGAAACGCATGTGGAAACATCGCCCATTCCAGGACCAGCATGAAGACGAAGAGGAGGATAAGTCTGTCGAGATCGACAAGGACGATGGCCCCGAGGTAAGGATGACTGGGTCGAAGGACTAGGCTAGAGACCAGCAGGAACCGCAGTATTTCCACGTAATCTTGTTTAGATCGAAACTGTCCAAGTCAAGAAGATGGATGCTTCCCACGAACTGCTCTATGTCCTGGTGTGCTCACTCCCCCTAAAATGGGGATTATTGAACTCTCTGCAGATCGCTGTCGCAGTGTTCATCGCTCTCATCGCGCTCCTTATCTTCCTCTTCAAGCGCTGGAGGGCCAAGAAGTATTCCACTGGAGAGTCCAACCATTCATTCCCCGTTGTTCCGCGAGCCCCCATTCTCCCCCGTGCCCCTCGAGAGCGTCGACGATCTCTAGGCCAAGATGCCCGGATCCGTTGGGTAGCTGGGAGGTACTTCACCATTTAGTGGGCATGGTGTTCCTCCGTTGTTCCTTCTATCATCCTTTGTTTCGTCCTCGTTTGTGTACGGCTAGGCAAATCAACCTTGTGCACGACATGGAATGTTTTACGGAGTCCGAATCCATCTTGAGCCTTTGAACATTTCACCCGATCTATTTCCCTCTTCTCTTCCGGGCCGAATTCTTACTTGTTATGTAATAAACAACGATGTGTTCGAATAGAGCGGAACTTGTTTACGCCGAACTTCGCGGAAGCATCTCCAACTTTGAAAAACCGATCTCGCTTTCATTCCGGTTTTTCTCTTTTCTCGGTTATGCAATGAATGCAATTACTATACTTTCCGTTGTCACATTTTGCTTGTTTTGTGTGTTGCGACCGCTTTCTCAACAAAGATGGTCATGCTGTTGTCCGCTATTTCTCATTGTACTGTTATTTAATCTTCCCTTAATCGAGTTCAAACGATATTGAGATACCTTTATCCATTTCGCGTTTATTATTACTTCATGATAAAGGGTTGTTGTTTATTTTAGTAATAATAGTAATAACGAGAGGCGGTCGAGTAATCGGGGTAGGGGGCGACGGCATCGCGACGTCGGCAGAGAAGGAAGAGGACGAGCGAGAGGGCGCAGCCTGTGACGATTCCCGCCACGAGAGCGCCCCACATCCACGGCCACGAGACGGTGCCCTGGAGAGAGGGTGAAGGGTCAAAGAGCAAAACATGAAGATCAAAGGATTACCACGGGTTCCCGCGCAATGAACGGAGAAGGGCACGATGGGAACTTCCTCTCTCGGATGAGAAGATCGCAGCCGACCTGTAAAATCAGAGATCTTGAGCCAAATAATAATTTGGACAGTTTCGCAACTCAACACGATTGTATATTGTGGGCGGAAGCATCCATAAGGAATGTACGCTGGTCGCCCTCCTCACTAAATGCAGTAAAATGGTGTAATCACACTCGGGCATGCTATAAAACAAAATAGAGCGACAGAAGCCACTTAATGTGAGCGGTTCCTCTCAAATCGTTCATTTAGAGAGTCGCGCCGCAAGGCAGGATTGCGAATGCGCCATTTTTACTGCGTTTACTGAGGAGGGCGAACGGCGTACATTCCGTAAGGTTAATTCAGTCAACAATAATATCCTACAGAAAGAAATCATAAGCGCATGGTTCCAGTTGACTCCGACGTATAATTGATCGCACCTCGTCACTCCCATCGTCGCAGTCGGCTTCTCGGTCACACATCCAGTTCTTCGAAATGCAGGCCGATCCGTCCGCGCACCGATGGAGGCCGGCACTGCACGTGAAGGAGTCGAGATGGGAGGCGAAAGCTCCTGCCAATCGCAAACTGATCATTATCCCCCACCAAATTACTTTGACGGAAAGGAGGTCATGCATTGATTACTTATGGAAATAATTTTAACTCACTCCTGAAGAGAACAATATAGAACAGAAGGCGAATCGAAGACATGGCAAAGAAGATAGCTGTGGCAACTTTCTAGCGGAGGAGAATCTGTTCCGATCGAGAATCTAGATTGCAGATTATCGCGCTGAGCGCTTGGTTTCCATGCAGTGAGAAATGCCATGAGTTTATCTCATGACGAAGATATGCTTGAATATCTCAGAGATAGTGATGTCGGCAGTGTGAGCACAATAGTCGTGCATTTGGATCTCTTGACAGTATCAGATTCGTAAAGAAGAGGATGAAGGGCGATCTCAGGATGGGGCTTAGTCCTCGTCATGACCGTTTCGCCTTGCCCTCGAGGTATGCACGCTTCTTCACGAGGAGCTCTTGTATTCCGACAAGCGTCGTTATGTATTCCTTCATCGACGAGTCTACGTTCATTCCTCCAAAATCTTTCCGAATATTCCTTTGAAGTTCAAACTTGAGCTTTTCCGAATATTTTTCGCTCATCACACACGGCTGATAATACCGAATGGCTTCTCTGAGACCAATGACCTCAGAGACCCCATCAGATCGTCCACAGGGCCTGTTGAGAGAGGAAGGGAGGGATAAACGACTCCTTATCTATCTGACTGTCTGATATCTCTTACCCCTTATGTCTCTGACCTTCTGATATGACGATAAACATGATGATCGTTTCTGTGGATAACACTACATTGCCAATCTCTGATGGCTTTTGGCTATGGAATTTGATTTCCACCAACACGGCCTCCTTCTCTCTCTTGTCTGATTTGGCGTCTACAACTGTCGAATCTTGCTCTTTTATCACCAGTTGCGAATATCCGTCGTGAGAATGGTTCAGAGGAAGACAGCTCTCTTCCCATACATCCCGTTGCCGGTTCAATTCCGGCCGCGGTCCCACCGCCGGGGTTCCAGAAATGGAAATCGGTAGTGAGTACATCAGGCAGGTAATATCCCCGAATAAACGACTTGCAACACCTTCCAGGAGCCACCCTCAAAGTGTTGGTCTTTACGTGATATCCGGCGTTCCACGGTGCCAACACTTCATATTTCACCCCTCATCGATCCGTCATTCCCCTCCACGCCTGTCACAAATTCGACTGGCGCACGTCTCAACAAACGTCTGCAAGCATTGCACCGGAAATATTTCCCGAAAGTATTCGCTCTCCTTCGCTCGGGCGCGGTAAACAAGGTGCAATCTCGCCCGGGAGATCTGAAGGTCATGGGGGACTAATGGGTGTTATTCTGCTAGTATTATTTAGCGATCTCTCCCGTATTCAGTATATGGTCTCTAAACAGGCGCAATCACTCCGCGATCTCATGTTGTGGTGTACTTTGAGTGACGTGCGACTCTCTCTTAATGACGTTTCGTTCTCGGGCGTCAATATTGAGAGAGGCGGGGAGATCGGGGAAGAGGAGAAAGAGCATTAGATCCTCCATGTGCTATCCCCCCACTTCATTGACGTTTACTGAGCACCGCCTGATTCATCACACTTTGGCTACTCAGCATTGGCGGAGTTGCGGAGTGTGAGTGCCAGTTCATAACGTGATTCTTTGCAATGACGATTGCTCCAAGCTCTATTGCAAGGAACAGCAGTGTAAATTGTTCTCCGGTCTTTCTCTGCATTGTGCCCGATTGATCTACCGTTTGCTCGCTGCAAGTTCGCGGGAACAAGCTGGGCAATCCCAAGTCCCCATCCCAAATGCAGTGTGGAACAGCAATAAGAACGTTTCGAAAATCACATGTGATTCTAAAGACAGCTGCAATGTTGTGGTTCTCTGTAATATCATCGGATATCCATCACTTGTCACGCTAACTGTGCATTCGTTGCATTCCGGAAGTTCCAATAGGAATTGAATGATGACAATTCGTTGCAATATCATTAGAAATGACCCGTAGCTGTCATGATCACATGCGTTCGCTCACTTATCATTCTCATTCATTTCGCTGAACGGATCTGCGGCGAGTGTACCCACTCAGTTGTTAGAGTTTCTCCACTCTCTCTCGGCTTCTACTCTCGCACTGAGAAAGATCGTTGATCGACTGAAGAGTTTCTCTCGAACACTTTCAGACAATGCTGCCGGCTCCTTCACCTCCTTCCTATGCCGAAGCTCTCGGCCATCAGAATGCCGTCATTTCACAACAACCGGGAATATCCGTTGCACAAGGTGGGCGCTTTCTGACTTTACTGATCTTCACTATTATGGGTGTTCCAAACCCTTCTAAATTCGCGTTCCGTCCAAACTGTTCTCTCTCCATTGAAAATCGTGTTCTCTCTTCGACCGCTCGCTGGAGAGCGTTTCGCGCCTGGGTGCGAAGTGAAGAGAGCTTTGGAACTGCCATAATATCTTTATCTTGAACTAGGAGTACATGGGAGCTCGCATTGCTTGCCTGGAAGCTCCTGGTTCTGGGTAGAGGTGGGATGTTGCATAAATCTCTTTGTAGCTGCCTCCCTCACTGCCCTCGCCGACCACTGTGCGGTTTTCGTGCGAAAGTTTCCGGATCCCGAGATCGCCGGAGCCTCGGGCTACTACGTGGAAAGCACGGAAGGCTTCTTGGTAGGCCAATCCAAAAGTATTGTGAACTGTCGCAAGTCTTCGATCCATCGCGATAGCCAGTCGGTCCAAGAACACGGACTCAGATTGCAAAAGGATCAACCGAATTGGACCCGCATAAAGGCCGTCCGGACTACTGCAATGCGCCGTACAGCTGCGTGTTCAACGACTGTTTTGGACAGGTTAGGAAATACAATACTATTCCTTGAGGGATCAATTCGTTCATGTGAGCAATGTCGTTTGGAATGCCATGTTGACCTGATCGCCATGGATACTTGAAGATGTTGCAGAAACGGATCTGAATGCCTTCTTTTGCATCGATATTCGATAGTGGATGTAAATTGGGGGAGGCAAGAATATTTTGCAGGTGCTCTTCCGCGTCAGTCGCTCCCAGGATCCAGGTTGCTGTTGGTTCGACTGCTTGGACTATTGCCGATCAACCAGCGCCATTGAGGATGCATCAGGAGAAACGGTGATTGATCCTGATCTGGACCATTGAGATCATGGAGTCGGTTCAGATCGCCTCGATCAAAACGGGATGGTCCATATGGCCGACGCGTCTATTGATAACTGCTGGAGAGGACGTGAGGGCACTGAAGGTCAAAGGACCATGCTGCGCGTCGGCGAGGAGCCCATACATTGTAAGGAAACAATACTGTTGTCACACTTCTTAGAACATCTAAATCAACGTTCAGCTCCAGTTGTATTCTCGTCACATCAAACCTTTGCCGTATGCCCGATTAGAGATAGTGGAGTGAACTTATCATTTTCAGATGCCGTATCAGCGAAAATAAAACGAATCATTGCAGGTCGAAGGCGCGGGCGGCCACACTCTCATCCAACGCGTCCCTTCTTCGAGTTCTGCGTGCGAATCGTACAAGATGAGCTGTGAGATCATTTAGGTCTTCCTAGTCTATACTGTTAATATTTCAGTTGCCCAAGATGTCGGAAGCGCTCTGAAGGCTGCGATCATCGGTGCCTGCATCTTTATTGATCACCAGGAATTCGAATGTCTTTGCTGATTTTCTTATCAGCTACGAGACATGATCTTACATGTATTTTCCCCAAGACGCGACTAGCATTAGTCAGAGACGTACAATTAGCACTGTCGGTGCGTTGAACTCAATGTAGTTGGCCATAATTTCTGTACGACGGTGTTTTTCGATTACTAGATCTTAACTTTCACTTTGAAAAATTGTTTACTGAACTCGATGATCTACTGTCGTTACTGCCACTGTCCCCGATAAATTGTGTTCATTCAGACTTCAGGCGAGAATCGATCGATGATCATCCAACTTGGGAAAGTGCTTCGTTTGACCTAAGTACCAACGATGGACTAGCTTTTGTGTGTCTCCCTGTCAGATTCACTGGATTCGCTCATTCCCCCCGTACAGAGCCCTTGACCATGCACGCGCGACACCCGAGCAGATTTGGCCGCAACAGAGAGACAGGCTTCACTTAGGGACCTCGCAGTTCTACGGGTACAAGAGATGGATGGAAGGTAGAAGGGAGGACAAGGGCACTGCTAATGCACCGCTTTGTCCAGTAACAGAGGGGAAGGAAAGACCACACAGAAAATGCCGATCGGTCCTGTGTCGATCCCGTCCCCATGCCCATGCAAAGGGAAAAGGAAGAAGGAGGAGAAGGTAGGAGGATAAAGAGGAAGGGGAGGAAGAGAAGTGAAGATGAAGACGGCATGGAGCCGGAAGGGGTGCCAAGACAAAGCGCTCGCTTCGACAATATGCTGCCGAGTGACTTCATTTGAAAGAGTTTTTTTTATTTTCACAAAGGATACAACCAATCAACAACAAACGAGAAAAAATCTTAGAGGAATCGGAATGTATCTCAACAAAAAAACTCGTCGTATGGCGCCAGTCTGCCAAGGATGGCTGTGTTGCCATGTTCATGACGCGACAGGCGTCCACGAACGTTCTTTGACTAGCGGTGGTTGTTGTGATGAGTGCAGGGGAGCTCTCCGAATTCCGCCCTGGCATCGGATTCGTTGAGGAGGAAACGGGCAAAGGAGTTCTTGAGGTTGCTGAAAAGCATAATCAATCAGTGCGTTTATCCGAGATTACTTGGTTCACGTAAGCAAACTCTCGCAATGCATCCGACACGGTAGTTTTGAAAATTTCGCTGCTACCTACATACATATGCCAAATTACCTTGTCAACATCTTGCTCCTCCTGAACGAGCATCTCATTAGCTGCTCGTCCTTCGTCTCCAGTGCGGATGTTACCATCGAATACGATCTCGTTCTACCACGGTAGCTTTCAATGCACTGTAAAACACGATCTTTTTATGGGGCGAGATTCGAAAAGAAGGCGTATTTTCAAAGTAGTATACATCATCAATGCCTTACTATTCAACGCAAACTGCAGCTTACTTCGTTCGTCGTACTGTATGTCCACCCGTCGCACTCACTGGATCGTGCTAGTCCTTCTACAAATACAGTCATGTTGCTCATTATCAGTATCACATTCTGGTATATTTTTGGTACAGAGAACATTATGATTTTAATTGCCTTTGAATCGCAGCTAATTATTCACCGCATTTCCTCTTTTCATTTTATCATCGATAGATCTTGCGGTATGTCCTTCTCCTCTTTTACGTGGATTGCATAGGAATCCTGAAATTAGCCAGTGATTAAGGGAAAGGAATGAGAGAGTTCTTGTGAAAAGAACGGATAGTAAGCAAGGAATGCGATGAATGGAGGAGCGGAGGGAAGATCTGGAAAAGAATGTAGAGAAGGAGAGTAGGGGAGAAACGGAAAAGGCGAGAAAAGGCAAAAAGTTGGAGGACCCGCATCACCGTTGAAATTGGAACGATAAGAGCGGATGTAAGCAACATATTCATTCCGTTCAGTTTCACAGATATATAGTCTCCGATAATTATGTGCAAATGTAATACGCCCCGTCGGTGATGATGGACATCAAGCAATGAACGGAGAACGGTGAAGGAAGTTTCATTTAGAGAAGAGAGCTCGGCCTCGGAGGGGCGGGGGAGGAGTGGGAAGGGAGACTGAGAGAAGGGGAGAAGGAGAGATATGATCGGCCAGAAGACAAAACTGTCCTGAAGGGCAATCAGATTATTTGAGATTAAGGTAGATAAGAGAAATGACAATGCAGTGCAGCTCGACGAGAATTTGGGAGAAGTGAATATCGTCTGAAGGTGCCAGACTCCTCACTAGAATGAATTTACAGGCATATGTGAGAGTTGAGAGGGGGGGGGGAGAGATGATTGAGACATGGGATTCAGTGGTGGATGCCACCTCGCTCCCGCCTCAACCTCGAGCGATTTTTGCTCGTGGACGATTGGAGCGCATTGTGGACCGACTCAAGAACTACGACAACCTCTGGCGCTCTTTCATTCTTGGCACCGATTACAGTGCAACTTTGAGAGCCGATAGCGAGGCCACTGAGGTCTACTTCAACAAAATTTCCCCGAAGAAGGATTCGGAGAGCTTCTCGCCACCCTCTCGGTGTCGTCTCGATTGCCTGCTGTCCCTCTACCCGGACACGTCACATCCTCCCCTTCCCCCCAAGCGGCCCTTGAATCAGGCCCCTCCCGTGTCCCTCTCTCACCCCTGCAGCCTCTGCCGACTGATGAGAGAGAACTCTCCGCACTGATCAGGAGCCGTGATAACGATGGCTGACGGAGCAGTGGAAGGAGAAGGCGACGGAAGGAATCGGATGATCGATCGAGTGGAAATGGAGGGAGCAACCGAGGGACTCACAGGGGAGCCTCCGAGAGCTGCACCTTCCAAATGATCGCCGATCTAATAGAGTCGAATCTCGGAAGTCAAGTTTCAGCAGCACCTCCTCCGACACCGTTGCCATCAATCGCACCCTCGTCCAGCAGTCTCTACTCGCCAAGTTCTCTGCTCTGCCCGCCCCTTCCTTCAGTGGTGACGTTTCCGAATATGTGGGGTTCAAGTCACTCTTTCGGAGAATTATTGTCTTCAAGACCCACGTCGTACTTATTCTTATACTCGGAGTTCGCGAGACTGGACCAACAATAAGACACGTCTGAGTCCCCCTACCCCTTTCCCGCACAGTCTTCCCGTACGCATTGTGGTCATTCCAAATTGCAGGTTTATTCCAGGCCACTAACAACCAGTCTTTGAGCGAATGGAGGTTTCCCCTGAATAAAACCACATTGTTTCGTTTGCTGGGATCAGAAGCAAAATGGAAGAACTTGATTGGTTGATTGGGGTACAGAGAGCACATTGATTTTCGAAAAGAATGACTGGAGAAAAGGCGAAGGAGTACAAATGGGGGGGATGAGTGGAGTCTCGGGAAGGGAGTCGCGATGGCGGAGTTAGACTTATATCCAATCTTGATGTCCTCAGTGGTCGGTCTGTTCGGGAGTCTCGAGAACTTCACAGACTCCAGGAGGGGCTTCCTGCATGGGGGGAGATCATGCTTTGGATGTTCAAATTGAGGGTTTGTTACCTCGCCTTTTCCGTGCAGCACAGGTTATTTTTCTTGATACACTCTCCATCGTCGCTTGTCCAGTACCACGTCTGCCTGCTGCCGTATTGAAGGTCCAGGATGCCCTTCTACAATGCACGAGGAATGATGTTTGTAGTAAGGGATGGGCTGACCTCGCATCCATCACCCTTGGACGGCTTGTAATCGAAAGCCCTGAGGTCCGTTACTGCACTCTCCCACCCGACTGCAACATCCATTTCACACCCTCATTGTTATAAGTAACTTACGATTGGTGTACGTGACCTTAGCTCGGTCGTTGTCGGTGATTCTATTTATAATGGAAGTGATGCCCTTCGCGGACTGCTGGTACTCCACCCCCTGAACCTTTCCCTCAATCCCACTTTCTCCTCGGGACCCACCTTGCAGGTCTGCTCGCGCCGGTGGATATTCTGTTGGGAGATGAGAAGATTGCGCCTGCAGTTATATTGTAGTTAGATTGGAGGACCGGGGACCCTCACTTTTTGCCGCTCAAGTTCTTCAGCTCGTGATCTGCACGTATTTCTGCCACGCACGTGCCGAAAGTGCGGTTGGGAGCGAGGAAGAACTGGGAAGCAACTCGAGGAAAGAGACGGAAAACTGACACTGAGCTTTCCATTGCGATGGACATCGGGAATTGGCGAATCGGAGCGGCGAGTGAGGTCCTTCTCAGTGATGTAGTGAGGGGCCATCAGGAGATCGACAATCCAGTACATGAGGAACTCGCGGACCTCATTGGGACGAGAGGAATTGAGCGCAGGCTTCTGAAAATCGTGAAGGGAAGAACTATGCGGTGATGGCGATACCTCGAGTGCAATCAGGGCGTAGTTTGGCGCGACGATGAACGAGGAGTCGTGGATAGAAGCCATGATTTCCTGCAAGTGGACACATACGAGAGAGAGAAAAACTCGAGGTATATTCCGTGCGCAGAACGGCTTTTGGCCCAGGATTCCGTAACCTTTTCACTGAATTTCATACAAGTGTGCGCGACTACTTTTTTGGCCCTCTCTTATACTTAGGTCCTGTTTGGTTCAGTAGCTAATCGAAGTCAACGATCAATTTCTGCGTCGTTTCATCAGAAAGATACACTGACTCGCACAGCAATATTCTGTTTTCTAATGGAATTTTTCATTTTCATCCGCGTAAGCTAAAGTTTTCTTCAAGCTCACCTTGTCGATCGGCAGTCGTTGCCAGTCTTCAGCTTCGATTCGGCTTGCCGCGTTGTAGTTGATCTTAAACACAACTTCATATAAAAGAAAGAATCTATTTTCGAATTATACGCCTACAAACCTCCATTTCCAGAATACGTCCTTCCGAATAGCCCTCTTCCAGCGAGATCCTGGAATGCAAAGTGATGATTTCTGTATGAGTATAACGAAACAAACGTTGTAGTGTTCCCAGAACGAAGGACCAGCAGTACGTTGGCCTTGATGATCAGCAGACCCTCGACCGACGTCTGAGAAATGCGGAATGGTTATCGCTAATTCAGAAAGCCTGATACGCTGAAAGGCGGAAAAAAATATTGTTCGAAATCGATTGTTTAAACGATAATAGAGAATGATCGAACCATGGCCTTGATCTTGTGGTAGTTGTCCCCGTCGTAGGCAGTGCAGTTTCTTTCGGGGAAGTCGTTGCGTCCAAAGGGCATGGACAAGCCTGCGGTGTCCGGGATTTTGAGCCATTCGTACTGCAATTCAACATTATAGTAACTTGACCAGCTTGAAAGTATACCTCATTGATGGTGTCCTGCGACGGCGGAGGCAGCTCGAATTCGACGTCCGGGACGTCGGAGGAGAGCACGGCGGTCAAGAGCACGACGAGTAGTACGAGGGAGAGCCTTCTCATCCTGAGACTTGTGAGCGGTATATGCTTTGGAAGTTTCAGGTTGAGCCCTCTTAAATACCCCGCCCCTCTTCCCTTACACCCAACGACTCTTCTTCTTTCTGGGAACGTAGCCTGCCCACGCATCCGAAGTTCACCGCTTGCCGGCCTATTTCTCTTCCGCCCTGTTCTCTCTCATCGGAAGGGGAAGAGAAGAACAGATGCACTGACTGAGATCCATTACACCGGAGGACTAGGAGGCCTCTTCAAACCAAAAAAGCGGCTGACGCACGGAAAGAGGAGAGTCGTCTTTCCTTCGGCTCTCATTTCCAGTTCTTTCTCTTGCTGGCAAGTGAGTGAGCAGAAGACTGCACATTGGCCTCGAGGGAACCGATCCGTATGTAATTGTGTTCAGTCAGCGACTGAAAAGCGACTGAATACCCAGAAGGACTGCTTCCAATTCTCGGATGTGCAGTTTTATTGCATTTATTGGATTCTGTCCTTCTTTTATCTTTGGCAGCACAAAGAGCACATGCTTGAATGAAAGTTAGCTAAAATTCACGACAGGTTAAGGGACAATTGTTCGAAATGGCTCAAGGAGATGATGGCTCAAGGACTAGAGAGGATGTGGGATTGGAATGGACCTAACGAGGGGCTGAATATGGGTGCTCTCGTGGAGGGTGTCGCTGTGTGGAGCGATTCAAACGTCGCCCCCGCCTTGGACTGTACTCTTCGGCGACCACCCAGTTCTTCGGTAGCTTCGTTATCTCCGCGTGTTCGATGAGGGGCGTGCTGCAAGGGAAGAATCCTCCTTCGATATTCCATTAACGGAGAATTACTTCTGGTCATTTCATCCCCACCCTAACCTCCCGTCCTCAATTCTCGTTCCGCGGGTACTTCAGCCACGAGACGAGAACCTCGCGCTTTCATGTACTTTCAAACAAGATGTGAAGAAGGTCTCACTTCTCCACCGTTGGTGTTGACGTGGTGATGGTTCATAGTCATTGGTCCTCTTCATGACGCTGAGCTTGTGGTTGGGGGCGGGGTAGACTTACGAATTAGGGGTCTACCACCCCAATAAAAGCCACGACCACTTCAAAAGCTCACATTCGCTGTTTTATCGCACCTGAAAGAATTCTTTTTCAGAATTTTTAACTATTGAAATCTAACATCGACAATTGAAAGCCCCTGTGCGGCCATTTTTATTTTGCTTTGCAATTATTTGCGACCTGATCGCACTTCGAATATTTACTGAATGGAAGACAATGGCGCATATTATGCAGCGATAAAGGTGCGAGGGCGCGATATGACCTCACGGAGGATTAAGAGGAGAGAGTGTAAGAGAAAGAGAGAAGGGAAGGCGTCCTTCTCTATTCCATCAATCAATGGTAACTTTATGATTATTTAGTTTTTACATTCTAATAAACTGAGTTTTAAAATAATAAAAATTGCGATGAATAAATATAGCCATTAATAATGACTGGGGGAATCCGTCCACATTAAATTACTGGCTAAACAGTGCATTCCTCTGTTTAGTGCGTAGTGTCGTACTTTTGAGGGGGTCGCCGTAGCACAAAATAATGGAACAGTCTGAGTTTAAATATTTTTCGGTTTAAATAACTGGTGCTTCATTATTTTACGTTGTATTATTTCAGTGATTATTTCAGAGGTCAATATGGGATCCTCCGAGTCGCGGCAGCAGCAGCCCACGCACGAGTTACACCTCCAATGCATGAAGACTGCCGAAAACATCATTTAGAAGGAATTCGCCGCTTGTATGAAAGAAGTCAATCAAAGGTTTGCAAAAAAAGTTGTGATTATGAAACCTTTCAGTTGCTAGTCCTTAAAAATGGAAGGGACGAGTATTTCTGTTTCAGGATCATGAAAGGGTCAGTGGACGACTTCGAACGATGGAAGGATACCTTTGAAGTCGCTTGCATAGCTGTGAGTGATTTTCAAAAACGAATTAGTACAGTACAAACCCATTAAATATTGAGTAGTAAAACCAACGCATGGTTCATGAAAACCATTATCAAGTCGACAATTGCAACACAGCTGTAACGTGCTATGATTTTAAACGACGTTTCATGTCACATAATCACATCGTGGTTACAAGTATTTGGAGACTCTGAAGCTGCGCTGATTACTCGACGTGTGCTCTGCATTCACTTCGATTCCAGGAAAGAGAGGTACTGTGCGAAGAGTTGGTGTAGGATTTGAGATATTGCAGGTAGATCCTGTTGAGTCTCTTCCGTCAACGCCTCGAGTTGATCCATTGGAAGCAGTTGCGGGTCCGTGAGGAAAAAATCAAATCAACCTCGAAAAGAGAAACCAAAATGCTACGCGGCCTCAACAGTGATGATTTTTTTCAGATCGGACGAAGAGAAGTCTTGCCAGTATTTCGAGCAACTCGTGATGTCTCTTACATGTATTCCAAGTACAGTGGCTGCGATGTAAGAACTGATAGCTATGGGGAATCTCGTTTCTAGAGTATGCATGACCGAGATTTCATTTGTTAAGTTGTTTTTTTTTATTTTTCTTCAACATGATCAATACAATCACATTATACATCCTTGCCATTCCGCAGCAAACTGCAGCTAGCTAGCCTCCTTCGCATTACTTGTATCCGTCGTGGCCATTGATGACGATTTCGTTCGAGACGAAGAGCTCAGCATGAAAAGGGATGGGATATCTTTCAGCTATTATATTTTTGTTCTGAATTAACAACGCCTTGTCTTCAGGCTCATCACGACCGTCGAAGCTTTCCAAGTGCTGATTTCTCCATTCATTGACCGGCAGTTTAGTGATGCGGGGGCGACGCGCGAACTACTCTGAAGTAAGCAGAGTTATAAATGATCTAATATGATTATATTCGTTATGCTGATTACCGCGGAATAATTGGCGCGTCTCCTCCGCATCACTTTAATAATGGACATTAGCTATAGGTTTCCCTTTCATCAAGTTACGACATGTAGAAAAGCAGGTGAACGTCATTCTTAAGCAAGACCTGAATGCGTTATCCCCAAGCGTTCACTATTATAGGCCACACGATGGGATGAGAGTTCGTTGAGGGCCTTGTATTCGATGTCTTGGCCGCGCAACTATGAGATCTTACTGTTCAAATGACGATAATGCGCAAGATATTCACTAATTAGTGTTATATCTACTGAACTTACGTTGTCTTGCATTCGTTCAAAATTATTCTGTTGTGTCGCATTGTGATATCTCCATGGTGATATGGAGCCCTTTGCCTTCAGTAAAGAGACATGGAACGGATATTTGAGGATTCTTACTGCAGAGTTCACGTGAATTTATTCGTTTCTATACCCTTGAACCCAGTACAACTGGGTGGGCGTGGACGCTGTTTCGAACTACAAAAGTGAGCGCATTGGGAGCTCTTGTCTGCCCCCAGCATTCATCATCCGCAACGTTTCAGGCAATTAAATAAGGCGATAAGCACATAGTTAGCATTGTTCTTTTCGCTGGCAATAGCATTGTTCACGCAGTTCCCGTTTTTCAAACCTCGCATGGATTTCATCTTTCTACCGCGGACAATATGTCGTTTTATTGCAGGAGGCCGCCATGGAGAGTGCCGGCAGAAAACGCAAATCGTCGGACGCGCAGGTTGGAATGTGCTACATCGCGCATGATTTTTATCCGACGTCTATACTACGTTTGATTCGCTGGCGCATTTTCCTGACTTCGCAGGAATGTGATCTGGCGTGCGCAAATAACATTTCACTTTTATTGCAGAATGATGTCAACTCCACCACTGAGAGCGCCCGCAGTCAACGCGAAATATCCATAATTGAGGTTAGCATATGACCAATTATTGTTTCATATCAGTTGTAGTTATCATCCGAACACGAGGTAGACGAGCCGGAAAAGAAGCCCTTCTACGAAGACTTATCGACCGCGTGGGAAGCCATGTCCACGGGGGATATTTCCGATCGCATCGTCTCACTGGCCTGTATACTCGCGTTTTTACCGTTTCAAAGCCAATCATTTCAGTGAATGCCTGTGAAGACTGGTCTGGCATGCTCGATCTTGGATTCGACGACGATGTGCATGGTCGTGGTGACCTCGCTCTCAGGCTCGTAAGTATTATCGTATATGCATGTCCTTCACCGTTGTTGCCGAAGCTAGAGTCAGCCTAATAGTTCTGTTGCAGCTCAACTGCGTGTACCATTGCATGGGACTCGCGTTTACTAAAAGCAGTCTGCTGGGCAGATTCATGCTGAAGGCAACCGAGTTTCTTAATGATGCCCTGGAAAATGAGTTATCCTTCTCAGATACGCATTTCAAGGTAGACGTTCGCTAAAACGAACAATTGACAATATTTTTAGGTTGTTGGATCCCCTGTATTCATGGACATTTTGCTATACGCTCATGTCCCTGTGCTGAGAGAGGTGGGAAAATGAAATAAAAAAGGAAAGGAGCTTTGCAGAAGAAAGATAATCTGTGCCTGGAGGAAGTGTACAAGATTGTATTATTTGCTATTACGCTCCGGGCTCGAATTGATCAACTCAGTCGTCAGGTAACTTTAGCCTGTCAGATGACAACATAAACTTATTTTAACAGATAGAGAACTTCTTCTCCGGAAAGAATTTCACATTTGATGCCCTGCATAATATGCTCAATAATAGTTTGAAAAATAATTGGAACAATTAAGTGGCCTTCAGGTGCTTGTCAATCTGTTCGACGACGGCCTTGGCTCCGTGACGAAATGGTTCGTACAAAGATTCATCTGGTGCTCCGTAGACGTTGAATTCGCCAATTGTGTGAAGAACATTCCGGGTGTCCGACAACTCTCGCGGTAAGTCTCACACGTATTCCAATTACACACGGATTGCTCAGGCGCCTTGTGAGCCGTTACCCACGCATTCCATCCGACGAAGAGCTGAATCGGGTACTCAACATTTACATTTTGCCCGGTATTAAACTGATGCGAAGCCGACGCGCGAATTACATACATCCGCGGTCAGCATCGTAAGAAAGATTTACTGCATTTGATTATGTAAATTCATTACGCTGCTTACCGCGGAGGTAGTTTGCGCGTCGCCTCTTCATCACTTTAATTCCGGACAGTATTGCATATTGTAATTGCCATTCTGTAAAGAAAATGCCTGCAGATGTCGGAGGTCACCCTAAACTGGCTGCGGCTCGATAGAATCGTCCAGCAGGATGAAGGCAGAACGCAGCAGAAACTGAGAAAGCCGGAGATGCTTTACCGTCTACTGGACGATATGGATGAGTTCGGAAACTATTTTATAACAGAAAACGAGACACAAAACTTTGATTGTTATTTTTGTTGCGTATTGATTGAAATCACATTTCTTATTTTCGCTCTAAATATGTCGATTTTCAGTAGTGCGATTACTTTTTCATTAGCTTTATTATAATTATTATTACACATCAATCAGGGAGTCCGGTGAATAAATGAAGAAAGGATAGTTAAAGTTTACTGTGACAATTCGCGTCAATATTGTCGTTTCTGTACTTTCGACTCGTTACAAAATGAAGAGGTGAAAAGGCGTGTAAAGCCATAGAAGGTAATGCATAATATGGAAGTTTCGCCTAAAGATTTATTCCGTACGCGACGTTCCTGCCGTTCCACTCCTTGTGTCTTCGATATATGAGTGCCACAAACGATATTTTCGCTCGATATTAAATCAATAGGTCAATCGTTCCAGAATCGTTTCTTGTTCGCATTGCATTAATCGATAAAGAGTAAAAATATTTATATTTGTTAAAATGGGTGAAATGACGTAGTGTGCCGTTCGGCACGATGACAGTGACGCTGTTGGCAACAATGCCTTTTCACATTCCATTGGGAAAAGTAGCCAGCTGATTCGTTGCGATCATGGTACAAGACAATATCCTCCAAGACTCCGATGATCTGAATTTGAAAGAGAATCAATACTTAATGGAGCCTGCAAACCCTAAAATTTTATTTTATTCGGTTCACGATAAAGGAGGAAAGGGTGCAGGACAAACGATGAAGAGAGGAAATAATTGGGCTTTTAAGTCGGAAAAGGATGCCGATACAATCATTCATTCGCTTCGAGAACGCCGCCGGGAGAGTTCATTTGAAAACGATTACCTTTATTTTTCTTTAACACAATGGAGATCATTTTGAATGGAAACATGATTGATACGTAATCTACATTTAATTGGTGGTGTGTTTGAAGCCCCCTCCACTCGATAACGGAAAGCAACAAATTGGGGCTGGAGAAACTTGATAATATGCCGCTGCGTTTCGAAATTACGGGGTCGCCCTCCGTATAACTACTCGTCATTATTGACTTGTAGATAGTAAAGGAGCCGCAAATGGCTTTCTGAGCTTCCAAATCGCGCACGCAATTCTGCACGACCCCATCAATGTGTGCGTGTTCTGGACGACGTATCTTAAAGAAGGAGTAGGAGCAAGATTCCGGTCCGTAAAACAGCTGTGGAATTTGTGGATACGAACCACAGAAAGTTTACTGTAGTCGCACCACTTCGAGTCAGTTTGCGATTCCTCGAGTGTGTTTTATCGGTATAACATTGCATCTTTTTATTTTCTTTGTTTTATAAATTTTCATCGGTATCCACGCTCGTTTTCCTAGACATGCAACACATAAAGAGGGCTTTAACGCTCCTTTTTAACTCCATCCCGACACGACCGCCCAAAGCTACCGTATCTAACGGGTGGTTTTTTCCAAACCATAACTCCTGGTAGAATCGAGTATATCAGGAATGAGCGGCATCAAACATCTCGTCCCGGTGAGATGTATCCGTTCATGCCAATATCTCCCTTTTGAAAGTTGCTCCTACTCCTTCTTTAAAACGTCCGTTGTTCAAAGCGTGCGTAGTCGGAAATTCATTTTTCGATCGCCTGATTCTAAAATTGTTGTTGCTTTCGTTTTTCTCTTTTTTTATTTTAAAATGCTTCTGTTACTGCCAATGCAGATATTCAAGGGATCTCGCTGCGCCGCTCCACCGCCCTCTCCCCCTCAATGGCACAGGAAGGTATTATATTTCATCGTTGTCATAGATTGACTGATTTAATTCTTGTATTTCTGCTATTTGCAGATCGGAAATATTCACGAGCGACCCAAATTTATCACGAGCGAGTCAAAATATTTCATCCGTTCCAAATTTATCACGAGCCTCATGATTGCTATGATTCATACTCAATTTCAGCTTCGCCACCTCCACGACCGCGCCACCAACAACAACACCTGCAACGGTTTGAAGGTTGCTTTTATATTACCTACTGCATTGATTTTACTAGAAGTAAACCAGAGCTCGTGAATTTGTATAAGCCCCAAAAAATTTGTATAAGCCCCAAAAACCCTGCATTTGTATAAGCCCCAAATTTTTTGTGTAAGCCCAAAAAATTTGTATACGCCCCACAAAACACTGAATTTGTATAAGCCCCAAATTGCCCGAACATGTCGACGACGCTCCCAGCGTCGCTCCGGACTCCAACATGTTCATTGCTCTTCGCTCGTTCAGCTCAGAGGCATTGTACACTCTAGTATGCCTTCAGGAGTGTAATCAGTAGTGGCTGCAGCGCTCGCATTTGTCACCCTGCGACTGTTTCCGTCGCCACCGGCTTCTGCAGAAACAATCATAGCTCGCGATTGATGCGCCGATCGTTGTACTTCATTCCTCTCCAAGTGAGTCGTGGTTTGAATTTAACAAATAATATATTAGGTATGACAATATTGTCCGGTATTATAATGCGGTCTCGTTTTCATTGGGTTTCTTGGCCAATTCCCGATGCTTCTCATCCATCTCAGCAAGTAATCATGAATTTTATGCGAATCGCCAAAAGTAAACCAGATATCTGTCTTGGGTTCTCATGTAGTCATGATGG
The DNA here is from genome assembly GCA_014805385.1 of Levipalatum texanum. Lineage (NCBI taxonomy): Eukaryota > Metazoa > Nematoda > Chromadorea > Rhabditida > Diplogasteridae > Levipalatum > Levipalatum texanum. Next base: position 22,080 of record JACMIG010000563.1, read on the forward strand.
GTTGGAATGGTATTAGTTGATATAAACGCGGATATGGGATAATCAACATTATTCAGTGATTGGATGATATACGAGTGAAACAGTTATTGTCAAGAGCCCAAGCAATTCTAATTTCCCGTTCCGCGACACTGTGTTTATCTCATAGTCCCTTCTGTATCTCCGGAATAAGAAGATCTACGAAGCTGAAATTTTGCATGCAAGTTGGACCTGGATTCCAACCGCATCCTGCAAAATTAGAGCAACAAACTCTTTGAGGACACAGAGATATTGGAAGCTGAAATTATGCCTGTCGATCGATAAGTTAGAATTGCTTGGGCTCTTGACAATACAAGGAGGAAATGCAAATGGGGCAACGCAATCAGACAAATGGACAACGATCAATGTGCAAAGGCGGCAACTGTCTGGTTTCCTTACAAGTACGCAAATCGAAGACAGAGAGAGAGCACCCAGCGACGAAATGGCAGACGGAAGTCAAGAAAGCAATTCACCTTACAATCTCAAGCTACGTTCGATTCGAGCTCTCCTCCATACCGGTCGTAGATCTTGATGTTGTCGTTCTCGGGGGAGACCATCTTGATGATGACCTCGACGGCCACACAATCTCGGCAGAGGGACTCGATCACATCGGCCACATGGGCAATGACAGCGTGATTGCGCATCCTGCGAAGACTAATTGTAAGGAGGTCTATTTCTCTAGCCCATACACAATCAATGGCGGACTGCAAGCCCTTTCGATCTATCTCTTCCTTCATGGCCAATTTGAGTAAATCGGTCAGGATAAGGGTTGGAAGAAGGAAAACCCCTGAAGTCACAGACAGAGCAACTTACATCAATGGGGTGCCGGTGAAGGCGCAAAAGCGGCACGACCGCCCACCGACAGCAAGAGCACTCGACTGATCGATCCTTCTCCCGTCCACGCCCTTGCACACGATGGCCACCGAGCTCACCTGAACTACTATATTTGGAAAGTTTCGTGATATGACATCTTATATATTTGAATTATTCTGATTATCTTCTAGCATTTTTATCTCTACATATTCGGAGGCCGTTTGCATGTCTACATCTCGACATTACGACACTATATATAGACCTCCTCCCCGGAGATAAATCAATTCTACTTCATCTCCTCTCTTCGTCCTCTCTCACATCACAATTAACAAAAAAACAAAGTTTCGTGGGTAAGTTGGTTGCCCTTTCGGTTGTCCCGAATTTGAGAACAATGCTGTCTATAGTGCGTTCATTTCTCGCGGTGCCACACACGCGTAAAGTAGTTGGGTGCCACGCACTGTTTTTTTTATCTATTAGAAGGTCTTCCAGTTTGCGTACCGTTGCGTGGTGGGCGTTGATGTAGTGCTCGAAGTGGAGCGCGAGGGTGACCTGGAAGCGACGGCAGATAGCGCAAAAGTAGCGCCGCCGAACCATCCTGAAACACACCAACGAAATTCCATGGCCTCTGAAGCATCGCGCAAATAATTAACTGAATTGTCCCCAGGCCTAATTCTGAGTCTCTGATATAGGCCTGGGAGGGTCAGATGCAAGGAAGACGGGAAAGGAGATGATCAAAGTCTTGTTAGTTTAAAGATGGAACTACTCTAAGACGAGAAATCACCAATTTCCCAACATGGGCAACTCAAAAAAACAGGGGAGTGAGACTGATCAACAGAGACATCCACTCCCTTACATGACGCTACGGAGCTTCTAGGGACAACCCAACTGAGAGAGAATGTCTCATAACAAATGACAACAAGGAGCGAGGTCAGATCCGAGGAACAACGAGATGATTAACGAGGCCAACTCGGTGCCCTTTCAGTTCTATACATCATCTGGACAGTGACAGGACGAAGTTAGTCCATCCGTCCATTGCGAGTTATCGTCCAGACATAAAGTGATGCGGAGACGACGCGCGAACTTCTCGGCAGTAAGCAGCTCAGGGATGACTCCCACAACCTATGCGACGAAGTTCATTGGACCTCCACACTTGCGCACCTCTAAACTCTGAACAATGTATGCAACAGTGCAGTTTGACACTTTCACTTATTTTCGATCTCAGCAAGGAACCATGAACTTTTTTATCTGAATCTCCAACAAATAAACAAAAGATCTGTCTTGGGTTCTCAAGTGGTCATGGCGGATTAGAATGGTATTATTCGACTCGGATATGGGAGGTGACAAAATTATCCACTGATCGAATGGTGTAGGGAACGAAACAGTACACGAGCTCTGTTGAGCGTTCCTCCAAACCTATCACGGATCCCGATCTCGCGGTTCCCGGGGGCCGTCATCCAGATGATGACCTCCACCAGAATGCTCTCGCGGCTGAGGATGGTGATGACTTCGGCGAGATGCACCCTGGCGATGTGATTGCGCATCCTGCAAAGACCAATAAAAATCTTCTTTTTCTGAATCCCTGAGAGCGGAGTACTGTCCAGTATTAAAGGGTCCCTGCCACGATGGTCTGGAGTGACGATTCTGGGCATGAGAATGGATTCGGACCGATTGTGGATGACTCAAATACATAACGAAAAGTTCAGAAAAAAATTCCTAATGCTTTAAATTGAATTCTAAAACCAGAAATTTGAACCCCTGAATTTCAGGGAAATGACACAATTGTGTTTCCCAGGAAAAAATCCGTACACAATTATGTCGTCCGTCAAATAGTCGTACACTTTTGTGCTACGGTCGCAGGCGAACGAGTACACAACTGTGTCATTTACCTGAAATTCAGGAATCTAATTCACTTCCCCCAGACACAATCTATGGCGGACTACGAGCGCTTTCGATTTATCTCTTCGAACCCCGTTTCATGCCCCTGTGATTAAATCGGTCAGGATAAGGATTAGAAGAAGGAAACCCCGTAGCACTAGGCAGCAACTTACACGCGCGCGCGGCCGTTGAAGGGGCAGAGTCGGCACGTCACTCGACCCGAGTCGAGGTAATTCGAACGGTCCCGCCTGATCCCGTCCGCGCCCATACAGATGATTCGCACCGAGCGCTCCTGAACAATATTATTATATTCCCTCCTGAATAGATTGTTTGAATTTGGGTTTTCCCGTATTTGAAACCAATGCTGTGTTTCTCGCGGTGCCACAAATCGTGCCGGGTTGGCAGAAGCCTCGAAGTTGGGAACTACGCACTGATAGCTTATATCTAATGGATGTATACGGTTTTCCAATTGGCGTACCGTGACGTTGTGGTCGTAGAGGTAGTGCTGGAAGTGGAGCGCGATGTTGGTCGAGAAGCCGCGGCAGAGTACGCAAAAGTAGCGCCGCCGAACCATCCTGAAACACGCCAACGAATTTCCACGGACTCTGGGCATCGCGCAAATAATTAACTGAATTGTCCCAGTGCTAATTCTGAGTCTCTCTTCACGGAGAGAAATCTGAGAGGGTCACATACAATGTGGAGATGATCAAAGTGTTGTTAGTTCAACTAAGAGGAAAACTTGGAACGACTCTAAATACAACAAATTACCCATCTCCCTAGATGGCCAAGTCAAAAGAGGGGGAGAGAAATTGGGCAACAGTGTGTCCGACGCCCTTTATTGATACTACAGTGCGGAGCTTCAAGGGGTAACCCAAATATGCGCCCACGAGAATATAAGTTGGAATGGCACATTTTAACATGCTACTCTCGGATTGTTTATGTATTGTAATACTTAGGAGAATCACGACTCTTCTAAGGGCCGAGTAGAGCCGAGGTGGAGTGTCGTGGGAGGAGACGAGGTGAGTCGAGCTTCTAGGGACAGTCCAAATACGCGTCCGACAAAGGGCCCGGGCACAGTTTATGTTTACAAGGAACGAGGTCAGATCCGAGGAACAACGAGATGATTGACAGGTTGCGCTTTCAGTACTATCCATCATTTGGACAGTGGCAGTGCTGAGTGAATCCCTTGCCGCCAGCCACATATGGTGTCACCCCCTCCAGGTCACAACGCTCATTAGCGGGCCCGTTTCTCTACACGATGCTTACTCTCTAATCACTGGTGCAATGGTGAGTATTGTCAAGAACCCGGGTCGTTCTAATTCCCACGCTATCGTGGGAAACTACAGCTATTGTTCTACCACCAGTTTTCTACCAGAATGGTCTAGAAATACTCAAATCTCCCTTCGCGATCCGTTTCCAACCCAACTGGACATAAAACAGCGGTAGATCAGTAGTTGCATTTTCCCACGCTAGTGTTGGAATTAGAACCCGGGTTCTCGACAATAAGGAACACTGCGCCATAGAATATGCAGCGGGATGGACAGAGTAAAGATATCGAAAAATTGGACGATGTGGGTGGGGACGAACTGGGGCAGAGAAAGGACATGAGAAGAAGAGGAGAGGGTTCTTCCAGAAAGGGGCGGCTTCTAATGACTATCACCCTGGCAATGAGACCCCTCTCCCCTACGATGCAGACAAAAAACATTAACTGTGTTGCGCAATGCCCTCTCCTCTCTCTTTGCCGGGGGGAGGGAGAACCGAGAAATGAATGGGGGGCCATCGCTGAATCATTGGTGAATCAACGCTACGAAGTCCCCAGAATAACGAGTCACGGAGGGGTGGAAGAAGGAAAATGAGCAATGGTCGGATTGGACAAAGGGGATCGAACCGAACAGATATGATAATATGCTTTTTGCAACTTAGGGGAGAAGGTCAGATATACCATACAAGCCTTCGGAGGTACAGTGTACGGTCTTTCTTTAGCACTCCTTCAGAATTCATTAAGAGTGTATCTAAGGACGGATACACTCTTAATGAATTCTGTGGATCTATAAAGTTGTTGACGATTGGTCTCATCTTCATTGAGCTTCTTGCCCAATTCCGATGGTTTTCATCCATCTAAGCAGCTCAGGGATGACCTCACAACATGCTTTGCGACGAAGTTCAATGGATCTCCACACTTTTTGAGCACCTCGAAACTCTGAACGAATTCACAGTATATAGCAGTGTAGTTTGACACGTTCGCTTATATTTCATTTCAGCAAGGAACCAAGAATGTTTATCTGAATCGCCAATGAATAAGGAAAAGATCTGTATCAAGTAGTGGTCATGGCGGATCGGAATGATATTTGTCGAAGAAAATCTCGAATATGGAGAGGTAAGAAACTGATTCACAGAAAGGTTGATCTAAAAGTGAAAAATGTCCGAATATTTGCAATGAAATATGCAGATAGTGCAAGGTGCGTACGCTCGTACAATGATATCAAATATCCAACGCCATTAAATTGAAAATATAAGAAATGAATAAAGGCCGAATATGAAGCGCGTGAATGAAAAAGCTTTGAGAAAAGGTAGAAAGGGATAAGAGATGTGACAAGCTGTTTCGCCTATTGTTGACGTCAGATCTCAAACTTCGTTCACAGGATTGAGCGCTCCTCCATGCCTGTCGGACATCCTGATGTTAGGGTTCTCAGGGGACGCCATCTTGATGGTGACCTCGACTTCGACACAAAGTCGGCAGAGGGACTCGATTACATCGGCCACGTGGGCTCGTACAAGATGACTGCGCATCCTGCAACGACAAAAGATCATTTCCCCCCTGTCTTCCTGTGCCACATATATTACAATTTACTAAGGGAGACCGGAGTACCACAGGGTTTGGATGGACACCCGGGGCATTCTTCTTCACAAGCCTAGACAGTCAATGACGGACAGGACATGCTTTTGAGCTATCTCTTCGAACCCCACTTCTTGCCTCTTTCATGAAAACGGTCAGGAAATGAATTGGAAGAAGGGATCCCCCTGAAGTCCCAGGAGCCCCTGAAGACGCTGAAGTCCACTGACATGTAGTAGGCGCCGGAGAAGGGACAGTATCGGCACGATATGCGATTGACCTTGGGGGCAGACGAATGGTCATTTCTGCTGCCGTCCACGCCAATGCACACGATGCGCACCGATCTCACCTGAACTAGAACCCTCCCCGGAGATAAATCAATTCTACTTCATCTCCTCTCTTCGTCCTCTCTCACATCACAATTAACAAAAAAACAAAGTTTCGTGGATAAGTTGGTTCCCCTTTGGGTTGCCCCGAATTTGAGAACAACCCTGTCTATAGTGCGTCCATTTCTCGCGGTGCCACAAAATCGCTGGTGCCAATAATGTCGTGAAGGCAGCTGGGAACTACGCACTGATGGTTTGATCTAGTGGCAGCATACGGTATTCCAAAGGGCGTACCGAGGCGTTGTGTGCATTGATGTAGTGCTCGGAGTGGAGCGCGAGGGTGACCTGGAAGCGGCGGCAGATAGCGCAAAAGTAGCGCCGCCGAACCATCCTGAAACACTCCAACGAATTTCCACGGACTCAGCATCGCGCAAATCAATAGGGGTCCCCAGGGCTAATCCTGAGTCTCTGAGATAGGCCTGGGAGGGTCAGATTCAAGGAAGACAGGGAAAGGAGATGATCAAATTGCTAAAAATTAACGTGATGAGGAATTCAATGTATGCAGCAGTGTAGTTTGACACGTTCGCTTTTCTACCATCTCAGCAAGGAACCAAGAATGTTTATCAGAACCTCCAGCAAATAAACAAAAGATCTGTCTTGGGTTCTCAAGTAGTCATGGCGTATAAGAATGGTATTAGTCGATGTAAACTCGGATATGGGAGGTGACCCCCATATCCGAGTTTTTTTAGATGATGTAGGGATGAAACAGTACATGAGCTCTGAATATGTTTGAATAAGTAGCCTATTACAAAGGAGATAATGCATAGTACAAGATACAAACACAATAATTTCGGAAATGTAGTGGTCGGGTATCTGGGGGTGGGGGGTTTAACGTCTCAATCTACTTCAAGCACGTATCGCTCATTCGGCGTTGAGCATTCCATGGTACCTATGAGATATCTGGATCTCGCCGCTGTCGGGGACCGTCATCCAGATGGTGACGTCCACCTGGCTGCTCTCCTCCCAGAGGGTGGCGATGACGTCGGCGAGATGCTCCCTCACGAAGTGGTTGCGCATCCTGCAAAGATCAATAACTATTTTTTTTCTGAATCCCTGTGGCATATCATCTGTGAAGGGCGGAGTACTGTCCAGTATTAAAGTGATGCGGAGGCGACGAGCGAACTTCCTCCGCGGTAAGCAGCGTACTGAATGTAATCAAGAGCAGTAGATCATTCTTACGCTGCATACCGAGCACCACCTCCGCATCGCTTTCATTAAGGATAATACTGCACTCTTTCGGAAGGGGCACCCGGAGCACTATATTTCACGACGCAATCTATGGCGGACTACGCTCGCTTTCGATTTATCCCTTCGAACCCCATTTCATGCTCTGTGATTAAATCGGTCAGGATATGGATTAGAAGAAGGAAACCTTGTAAAGCACTTGGCAGCAACTTACACGCTCGCGCGGCTGTTGATGGGGCAGTCTCCGCACGTCATTCGACGCTCGTTGAGGTCACTCGAACGGTCCTGTCTGATGCCGTCCGCGCCCGTGCAGATGATTCGCACAGTGCGAACCTGAACTACTATATTACACCCCCTGAATCTCCTCTCCCGGATTTAAGACAATGTTTAGTCCGAGCATTTCTCGCTGTGCCACAAATCGTGCCGGTTGGCAGAAGCTTCGAAGTTGGGAACTACGCACTGATCGCTATTATCTAATGGATGTACAGTGCTGGCTAATCCCCCTGCACTACGGGGATCCCCGGGGATCCCCGGGGATCCCCGAAAATCCCCATG